>JBBPCX010000038.1:17293967-17314513 GCA_037974365.1 Hydrocynus forskahlii | reverse complement strand
TTTGTCAATAGCTTGACACTATTGCCCTGAGATATATATATATATATATATATATATATATATCAGGGCAATAGTGTAGGACAAAGGTTTTATGTACGACAAAGTGTGCGCATAACCATTTCCGGACCTCTTTCCTTATGGGAGCGTAGTGTTACTTGTAGCTCCCATGAAATACCTGGGCTGGCTCAGATATTTCATTATGTTAAAATAGGTGTGTTGCTTTTGGAATTATATAAATCAAAGCAATGTCTGGAGGCAAAGAGCAGAAATCTGGAACCAAACACGTGTTGTTCTAACGGTCACATAAAATATCAACTACTTAAAAAAGAGATACTTTTTATTGCTTTCTTGTTTGTTTGCCTTTACTTGTGTTTTTACTGGCAGAAAGAAACCAAATGGCTGATACAAATAACAATTTGTATAAGCGCCTAAGACTTTTGCACAGTACTGCACATATATATATATAATGTATATGAGTGTGTGTGTGTTTGTGTGTGTGTGTCAGACTCAAGTTGAATTCAGATTCCACATTCAGGTTCTCATAGTCTGCCTCTCCCTTTTTAACAGATTTTTATCTGCATTATCAGCATCTGTTTCTTCTAAATGAGGGCAGGCGCATAGGCAGACTTCCATTCTCAATACTTCTTTTATTTATAATCACCAAAAACAAACAGGCACGAGGGCCTAACAGAACACAAAACAAGAACGTAGGAGACTGGAACAGCAACTCACACTAATCATGATGGTGGACCGACAGCTAAGGTCCACCATAAACGAACTTAAATACCTGAAACCAAACTCTGCAAACCAATAGAAACAAATCTCTTTTCCCTGAGCACACCGGGCAGCTGAGAAACATAATATATAACAAATACAAGACCGGTGTGCTCAGCCTTCATAATAAACGTTCCCAAAACAAAATCGGCCACCAACAGTCACATATCTGTCTTAAAATATAAAATGCTATTGCATACTACTGTATACTTTGTGTTCAGAAAAGAGCTGAACTGGGTCCAGGTGAGATCCACAGCACACCACGACCCACTGACCAACTGCAAGCCTGTCAAAAGAAGCAAACACACAAAAACAAACACACACACACATTATACTACTAATTAAAAGGGCACAGAGAACGAGTGCTGATCTAGGTAAAATGTGCTGATCTAGGATCAGTTTCTAAATTGTGATTAAATACATTACTCTCACCATTGTAAAAGCTAAACTGACCTCAGAACAGTATTACTTCTCTAAGTTATACCATGTTGTTGGCTTTCAGTTTGATTTTTGAGTATTTGCATTTTAATGAATAGGAATGGATTAGAAAGTACTTTATATTTTAATGGGAAAAAATAATAAACATGAAAACACATGAATATGCAAGCTAGCATAAAAAGGTGATGCCTGATTGATTTATTTCAGACCTGTGTGATTAAAACCATCAGATAACTTATTGAGCAGAAGCTGAACACCTCTTTTTGTTTAAAATATTTCCATATACTCAACAGCATAATCATGTAAATGTACAAAATGTATTCACACAATAACATATTATTTATTATTTAATTTAGTAATATTTCAACTACATATGCCGGATTTATATACTTTAATTAGAAAAATAAATGCTAAGATAAGTTCAGATATCTATGTTTGAATTACCGTGGCCATTACTAATGCTAACTCTGCGGGGTTTCGTGAAATAACAGGAAAACAAAGGACAAACAGAATTACTGAGAAATGGTGAGGTATGTAGTCTAAATGTGCCGTGTTTGTGGAATATTGTTGATGAAACAGAATAATTTTGGGCTTTGAAAGGAGCAATAATCCTCAGTATGGTTGGAAAAGGTACTAGATAATATTATTCCTCGTTCTGCATTATGAGTTTTAAACTGAGGGATAACTTTGAGACCTTTTCTGTTTTACATTATTTGGATTCAGGAAAATGTGTCTGTTACTGTATACGCGTGAGGCTTCCAGCACATGCTGCTGAACAAATGAACAACTGTAGGAAACTGCTGGCGTCTAACAAGAGTTGAAATCCCATGTTCCCAATCCATCCCATGAAACGGATAAAAAAAAAAACGTGTTTGTGCTTTTTTAGGAAATTCGTCAAACCAAAGGTTGGGGCTAGATTAGATTTTATCTTTCATTTTCCTATACTAAAAACACATTTGTGCGTCCATTAGCACTTGAATGCTTTTGTCAGTTTCAGGTGGGCTGGAGTGTCAGTTCCCAAATACTGTATGTGGTTCAGACTCAGGTTGAATTCAGATTCCATATGCAGGCTCTCATAGTCTGCCTCCCCTTTTAACAGATTTTCATCTGCATTTCCCCCAGATTTAGTTTTTCTCCTTATTTTGTTTTCACTCTCTGCTTTTATGACATGCATTAAGGTCCACGCAGCCCGCGCGTGAAAGAAAACTGAGGTGCAGGAAGGTACAACTGACCAAAAGGGCATTGAAAATAAATTAGTTTTTGTAATGTTCAGTATGTTATGATAAATTGCTATACAGCAGGACATATTTGTCTGGCTATATAAGAACTACACAGTATAAAGACAGTGCATCATGGAAAGATTTTTGGGATGTTGGTCGCAAGCATTTCCTGATAAATACATTTATAATTTGTAACAGTTGATTGCTACATCATATTGGGTCTGGGTTCACTCTGCGTTTTTTTCTGAACATGGAAAAAAGCAAGTTGTACCACAGTTTTTTTCCTTGTTGTTCACGCTGCCGTGTTTTTGAAAAAACGTACATTTTTAATTTAATGTCATCGTCGCTATTTCACACTAATGAAGAGCTGGTCTGGGTCAGTTTTTGACAGATTTTTGTTGGTCGCAGTTTAGGTTCTGGTTCATAACATGGTGCTTTAGGTGGGAATAGGTTGTATTGTTTCAGACCAAAAGTTTTAATTAAGGTCCTAATGTACTCACATGTAACAGAGGTGGATCTTAACTCATTGCAGTTTTTGGTAGATTTGTATCTTTGGGAGGAAAGGAATGTACTCAACTTACATTTGAGGGATGGTTTCACTCAAGTAACAAGATTGTCTCACTCTAGTTGTGGTGATGGGCTTAGGGTATTCTTTACAGTTCTACTACTTCCAAACTCATGCTTGTGTCCAGTGAGTGTCAATGTGTGAAGGACTGTGTGTAGATTAGTGCTGCATGTGTGTTGTGGCAGGAAAGAGGTTATGAATTGGAAAATATTTACAGACACACTGCATTCCGCTGAGGTCTATAACAGGAGTGCGGCTGGCCAGGGTGCGGTGGGCGTGGTCTAGGCAGTGGCCACAAAATTAGAGAAGGCCGAATACAGAGCAAACGGGAAAGGGAGCAAGATGAGAGTAGCAGACACTGTTGGTTTCTCCACAGTGTGTTTAATTGTGTTTGTGTGTGTGTGTGCGTGCATGTGTGTTTGTGTGTGTGTGTGTGTGTGTGTGTGTGAGAGAGAGAGAGAGAGAGAGAGAGAGAGAGAGAGTGTTTGCTTTAGCTTACCTCACTCTAAAGCCTAACTGGCCAGTTAACCAGAGTGTCAATTTAGCTCTCATAACTTAAAAACAAGCTTGAGGTTAAACTTAATGAGCGGAAGTAAGTGGAATGAAAGGGGAAAGTAAGCGAACACACACACGCACGCGCACACACACACACACACACACACACAAACACACACACACACACTCACACATGCATACTCTCCCAAGCAAACCACCTTCAGCACAAATACATAAGGCATTTATAAGCAATTACCATTCCTGTGTGCTTTCTACCTTCCAGAAGGTGGTTATGCCAGCGGCGGGGCCTTTAGTGAGAGAGTTGCTAGGCACTAAAACAATATAAATCTAACATCACAAAGCCATGATGTCATGCAATGGGCAGAATATGTGTTCTCTCATCTAGTTGCCCTAAACAAAGTTTCAGTCTGAAAAACACTTGCACACGTTTTTGTTGTTTAATGATTTTTTCGGTTTCCTGTAAAGAGGTCTTGATTCTACGTTTCTATTTTGTGTTAGTACATCAATAGGAAAGCTGGTAACTGACTGAATGAATGAATTAATATGTCTTCTTGGTCTCTAAATTAAACAGATTCAAAACAAACATTATTTTGTAAGGAACAAAGACACGACCAAAAAAATCATTCTTAAAGAATTTTTTTATTAATCTTATTTTTTCAACTTTGTGAATGCATGTTGTACTTCTAAATTCCCCCAAATTTTGGTATGAACTACTCATCATTTTAATTAGATAATGAAAAATATATATTTAGATAAAATGAATATGGCATTTCTTCTGTGCTTTTTGTGTATTCCCACCTCTCTCTGTTCCAGCTTCAGTCATGATTTGAGAAACTATTTAGCCGGCTAACATCTCTACGCAATTTTTTTTACAGAACTCATGGGTCTAATAGCTTTCCAGCCCTACTACTTGATATTTGTCCCACATAGGCCTTTGTACAACCTCAAATCAGAAAAAGTTAGGATGGCATAGAAAAATGCAAACAAAATTAATTAACTTTTTTTTTTTATTGCAGACAGTATAAACCCAAGATATTTCATGTTTTGCCTAATCAAGTTCATGTCATATGTTAATACACATCCATTTCTGCGTTTCAGCCCTGTAACACATTCTAAAAAAGTCAGGACCGTAAAGCAGTACAGCTGTGTAATGTTGCTATTCCTTCTCACAAGGCTTCAAAGACGTTTTGGAGTTGAAGATACCAAGCGATGAAGCATTTCAGGTGTAATTTTCTCTCAGACTTCTTGCTAGTACATTTTAATGTGTGCAACAGTACAGGCTCTTCATTGCCATATTTTTCATTTCAGAAGAGCAGATTTCCAAAACTCAGTCAGTCCAAAAGCTTGTTTTTTTTTTGAAGATCGTGTTTAACTTGTTTTACCTATTGGAAAGCAATTCTTACAGGAAATAATTTTTTTTATTGAAATTGTACAGTTACTTGACATTTCTCAATGCCTGTTTCTAAAGTGCAACTCCTGCACATTTTAGTTTGGGCAAATCTGTTTAAAATATATAATGAAAACAATTTTAATTTTTAAGTAAATCGACATTCAATGTCACAAAATTATGTACAAGTTTAATATTTATATCTGACTACATGACACAGCATCTGCCATCTTGTTTATGATCTGCCGCCTGAGAGACCCGGGTAAGTAAGTACCTCTCACGACTGCGAGTGGACTGAGTTTTGGAAATTCAATCTTGTATCGTGTATTATGCAAGGACTAAGTGAGTTTTGGTTGGTTATACTATTTGCACATAAAGAGGTAATGTAAAAAACATGCCAACAGCAGTGTTACCTAAAAAATCACAAAAAATGGACTGAGTGAGTTTTGGAAATTTGCTCTTCAATTCTCCATACATTCTTTACACTGGGGACAGGTCAGGACGTGTACCCTCCTCTTCCACAGCGTTTGTAATGTGTGCAGAATGTGGTTTTGCATTGTCTTGTTGAAAAATGCGTGGACATCCCTGAAAAAGATGCTGTCTTGAAGGCAGCATATGTTGCTCTAAAAATATCAATGTACTTTTCTTCATTAATGATGATCTCACAGAAGTATCTTTACCAAGGACACTGACCCACCCCATACCATGACAGACCCTGGCTTTTGAACCTGTTACTGCTCATAGTCTAGGTGGTCCTTTCTATCTTTGGTACAGAGCACACAACATCCATTTCTTCCAAAATAAGATCTGAAATACTGATTCATCTGACCACGGTGTGATGATACCTCAGAGCCAGGAGGAGTCGACGCCACTGCTTGTAAAATTTTAAGGGGTAATAGTGAATGTACCTCTGTGTTGCAGTGCTTGACAAAGGTTTGCCAAGTAATCCCTTGCTCATGTTGTTATATCAGCTATTGATGAATGATTGTTCTGAGGGATCGGAGATCACAAGTTTTCAACTTAGACTTGCACTCTTGCCCTTCACACACTGAAATTTGCCCCAGATTATTCTAATCATTTAGTGATCTTATGCACTGTAGAGGAAGAAATATGCAGATCCTTTCCAATCTTTCTGTGAGTAATGTTTTTAAACATTACAGTAAATTTGTCATGCATTTGTGATACTCTGTCCATCTTTGCTCTTCAAAGACTCATTCTTTTGTGGACACTGCTTTTGTACCAAATCATGATTACAACCACCTCATTATCAAATTTTTTACCTCATTTCCAGCTCAAAATTGCCCCTGTCATAACGTGCAGGCCTAAATGTACATTAACAAATGATATTAAGTTGACCAAGACATGAAATATCTTGGGTTCGTAATGTCTGAAATAAAAGGCATTATTTGCATTTTCCTTACCATCCCATTTTTTTCTGATTTGGGGTTGTAGAAAGAACCCGTTGATTGTTTTTTCACTTAATTCAAAAACTTTGCGAAACGCAAGAACGGAGTGTGCATTGCATGCGATCAGTGAACAGGCTGCATGGACGAGATTAGGTGTATATGAAAGCCAATGTCAAAGTCAACTTTATTGTCAGTTCTGCCATATGTACAGGACACATATGTATAGGATTGCATTTCACTCAGATCCATTGTGAGTACAAAAACAAACAAGCAAGAAAACACTAGTAAAATAAATACAATAAGACAATGAGACAGATCAAAAATGGTACAGTGCAAAGGAAGATAGCGGCCGTTTTTTTTTGTGTTTTTTTTTTGTTTGTTTGTTTTTTTTGTTGTTGTTTTTTTTCAGTTTTATAGTGTTTGAAGTATGTAATATGACCGGCTGTCATCTCTTGATAAAGAGGTTGGTGCTGTAATTTGGTGTACAGTCATAGGTCAGTAAGGTGAAGAGCAGGGAACTAAGCGCATGTCCTTGTGGGGCCCCCGTGCTCAGTGTGATGGTGCCAGATTTATTGTTGCCAACTTGAACTGCTTGTGATCTCTTAGTGAGGAAGTCCAGCAGCCAATTACAGAAACAGGTGTTCAGGCCAAGTGAGTCCAGTTTCTGTAACACGTGTTGAGAAATGATTGTACTGAATGCTGAGCTAAACTCTATGAACAGCATTCTCCCGTGAGAGTCTTTAATGTCCAGGTAGGTGAGGGCGGAATAGAGGGCAGAGGAGATTGCGTCATGTGTCGACCTGTTGGCAAGCTGAAAGGGGTCCAGGGTGGGAGGGTAAATGGTTTTAAGTGTGCTGCATGACTAGCCTTTCAAAATGCTTCATGATAAAGGGGGTCAGAGCAACAGGGCGTAGTCCTTGAAGCAGAATGGAGATGCCTTCTTTGTTATGGGTGTGATGGTGGTGGCTTTAAAGCATGTGGAGAGAACAGCCTGACTCAGGGAGGTGTTAAAAATGTCCGTAAGGACATCTGTGACCTTCTCTGTGAGGTCCTTCAACACACAACCAGGTCTGTTGTCTGAACCAACAGAGTTACAGATAACGATTCTGGAGAATTCTGTCCTCACCCTGGCTGTGGACAGGCATATAACCTGTTGTCGAGAGATGGACATATTTTCTTTGCAGATGTGGCATTTTGTGCTTCAGAGCCTGCAAAAAAATTCGTTAAGCTTGTTCAGCAGACTGATGTTACTGTCACAGGTCTGCGGTCTGTTGGAGTCTGTAATTGTCCGAATCAGACGACAAATGTAAATGTAAATGTAAATGCAAATGGATCCTTGAGTATCTGTCTCTGAAACTGTCAGTTACTCTGTCTCTGAAATTGTCAGTCTATTGGTGTTTGGCTCTTTTGATTGTGCGGAACAGGTTGGTCCTGGCTGTTCTCAGGCCAGCAGCATCACTGGGTCAGAAGACTTCTGATTAGCCCATGTGGAGATGGTTCTGGTGAACTTCGCATCATCAATGCATTTGGGACAGACTCTATATATTCCCGTTCCTTCATATTTGTTTGTTGATTGTGAGTGGCTGCCTATTTGAACGTGCCCCAGCTTGTGGTGTCACAGCAGTCCTGTAATGCAGAGGTGGCTCTTTCCGGCCACATCTGTACCTGCTACAGAACAGGTTTAATCGCCTTCAGCCTTGGTCTGTATGCATAAAAGTGGTGTGGTCAGAGAGGCCGATGTGGGGGGAAGGGTTAAGCTCTGTATGGTCTTTTGTGGGCTGTGTAAACCAGGTCAAGAGTGTTAGAAAAACAACATACTGATGTAATTTTGGAAGCACTGGCCTGTCTGTTGCCCACCGCTGGCATGGTGAGCTAAGTGCTTCATTTTGCCGCTGTTGTCAGAGCTTGGGGGAATGTAAACAGTGACCAACAGGAAGGTTGTAAAATTGCTCAGCAGATAGAAATGTAGACACTTAACGACCATAAACTCCATCAGACTAGGACAATGTTTACAGACCACCGCCGCAACACAACACCAAGCTTCAGTGCATACAAAAATGTCGCATTTTCTCACGTTACACTGGCCATACCTGGTTCATTTTATTATCCAGGGTGTGCACATTGTATAATAACAATATATGTGTATTAACCATAAGTTACTAAGGAAATGCCGACCATCTTCCTTTACCTTCCGGACATTCCCACAACACACCTGAAGTGTTGGAGGGTTGTACACAGCACAGAGCCACTGTGAAAATTAAACCGTGAGAAGGGGCTTGCGGTGGTGATTAAAATGTGTTTGGGGAAGAAAGAGGTGAATGGGAAACTGAAGGAGAGAGCAGGGGAAGGAGGGAGAGATGGAGGGGCACCCCGCTGGCCGGCGGAAATGCTGGGATTGAGGTGACGGGGTGTGAAGTCGACAGACAGACACATGCCCTAATCCACCGTGACGCTTTGGCCTGTACCACCATGCTGCCCCCGAGGCGGCGGGCTCAGGGAGAGGTGTGAGAGATTTGACAGCCTGCATGAACTGCAGAGCCTTTTTGTGTGTCTGCAGCCACATATGCAGAATTTGTGTTCAAATTGAAATTGTTCATCTTTTTTATGTGTGTGCCAGCTTCCTACAACATATAATGATGGATCATCAAAATCTCTATTTAGCCCACTGGATAGCCGATACTAACAGTAACTAACTAACACCATTTGCTTCATCAAATTTTGCATGCTGATTTCTTTCCAGTGCCACACCAGGTAGATGGTTCTGTTTTGTATTATGTAATACAAACAAGGAGCTTTAATAGGACTGTGTTATAGGACCCAGCTTTCTTGGCTGCGGCCAAGCTAGCGCGCAGCTAATGTTTTGCTTAGAACTGGCTTATATCTGCTGTATTTTTTGTCTTATAGCTGCCTTATATTTTGCACAATATATATTAGGACAAAGGCAACTAATGTTGTCTTTCTTGTTAAAAGAAATGCAGACATCTAATAAGATTTATATTTAGAAACATTACAAAAAAGAATATGACAAATTTGTGCAATGTAGAATTTTGTTAGTTATTATGTCCTCTGGTGCTGTGTTAAATTACAAATGCCTAAAAATCACTAAATGTATTTGCAACGTACTAAGATGATTAGCTGTAGAGAGAAGACAGCTGTGGAAGCCCAATTCCAGCATCCTGGCTTTAAGAATATTAGTGTCTGAACAATTATCTCACCTCCATGATGTGTGTGTGATTATCTCACAAAGAACTTTTGGGGAATTGTTCTGAAGTGTCACTCCACTAATGATCACATCATTGCAGTATTAACATGCATCGCATTATGACCTTGCCGTTAACTGTCCGTGTGTGCGTATGCGTGTTTGTGTGTGTAAAAGATTTAATGACAGAGTGAGTTTCCAATTAGACATCACACTAATCTTATAGTAGCCTTAATACATACATACACTGGTGTTGCGCGATATGCACAAAATGCTAGGATTGCATTACATTACAGTAATGCTTAAAATGCCCTGGTGAATCAAATATGACCTGGCTGAATTTTTTTTATTAAAAGCCTAAAAATCATTTGATCTGGTTGTGAGCCCTTATTTGCATGTTACAGCATTCTGCAATATCTGTGTTTCAAATGCCAATGCAAAAGTCAAGATAACGTTTAACAAACAATGTGTTGTGCAGTTCTGGTGTACATGGTTATTAGAATGAGGCTGTGTTGGCGTGGTGCATATTTTAAGGCCGATTTTGTTACATTCAGATTTGTTCATTTCAAGAGAATGTGTGTTAGATAAAATGAATTTGTAGAACATGCCGTACTCTTAAAACTAAAACCTTTTTAAGAGTATCATTTGCAAGGATTTAAACATTCCACACAGTGCATATACTGTAACACTTCTACAGTCCTACTTCCTGTACCGTGTGTAGGTACACATAATTAACATTATGACCACCTGCCAAATGTTATGTTGGTGGGGCTCAACGTTCCTCCAAAACAGCTCTGACAAGCCGAGAAATGGACTGGGCAAGACCTCTGAGGGGACCCTGTAAAATCCGACGCTGACTGGGAAAACCCGGGATGAGATACTCTGAACCAGTCATCTGGGCGTAACAATCCGGCGCTTGTCAAAGTCACCCAGGCCTTTACACCTGACTCTTTCTCCCACATTCAGTTTACTGACTATGAGAACCCATTGTTTGCTTACCATGTAACGTTGACATGCATAGTTGGACTGAGCTCATCATTATTCACTCACATCTGTGAGAGGAAAGTGCAATACCTTAAATATGTTTGAATCTCTGATCGTAACTGAAATTCTATTTGATTATGAACTCCTTAGGACTCCTTATGATCTTGCAATGAAACAGGAAATAATAACCAGGAGGGACAGGCTGGAGAGTACAGAAAGAGGTGGACAGATAAGAGTCCCTCGAATAGAAAGATAAACACAGGAAAGAGAGAAAAGAGGGAGCATGAAAGCTCTGAGAAATTATTAATATTATTATTATGAGCGGGCAGCCCTGTGGGAGGGAGCAGCTATGTAATAAAGTCTAGCACCGGGTGGGACCAGGGCCTTGATTGAAAGAGCAGGGGGTGGAAGAGTCCCGCAAGCTTAGCCCTGGGTCCCTTGCTGCTGGCACACACAGGTACCTCAAACACCCTGACGTCCTTGTCCATGCAGGGCCACCAGTAGTGCTTCCACAGGGGCTCCAAGGTACAAGTAACCCCTGGGTGGGCTGGAAGAGGTGACGTGCACCCCCAGAGGAGCACCTTAGGCATGATGGAGGCCAGGACATACAGTCAGTCAGGCGTGCGCTGGTTTCCTCAGAGCACATCCCTTATGGCCTGATCTAAGTCTGGTTGGACAGGGACCAGGATGCAAGACAGGGCTCTGGTGGCCCCTGAGGGGATGAAGACTCCCATTGTCACAAGAGGGCGTCCGGCATGTACTAAATCAGACATCAACAAAAGGAGTTTTCAATGCCATTCTTGTTTGTGAAGGGTCATTTGACATTTTTCCTCATTGTGTTACACTACATTTGTGTTACTATTAAAAGTTTGAATTAGTTTTATTTTATAAAAAATGTAACTTGCTTCTATATGATGCAGTTTTTTAAACAGCAGGAATGTTAGTCTGCTTTTTAAACTCTTTTTTCAGCCATAATATGATAGCTATAATAGCTAGAATTCACAGTTCCTTTTCATATTTAAATACATGTAGAAGCAAATACTGTCATACTTTAACTGTAATAGAAATATAGATAGAGAATTAATGTAAAAGGGATGTTTTACAAAGTTTGCCTTTTCTTTTTTCTCAAGCCCACTACCTAACCTTGTCTTCTCTGTCACCTTCAAGCCTGCACTGCAGTCCTAAGTCTTTGAGCAAAGGTGTCTCTCCAAAACACATTAAGACAGGGAGCAAAAAACAGTTCTGCAGAGGAAAATATCTTGAACATGGAGAGATAACCACAGAAATTGAAGGGTATGCTGTTTTCTAGGCCAAAGATAAAGTTCCACATCTGTCCCCAAAGATCAAGAACCTGCTCAAAGACTCATTCTGGGGAACAAGTGGGTGGAGTATTGGTGGACATAGTGGACTTTGGGATGACGATTTGTGGTCAGGCTCCAGGTGTGGGTGGCTGACTCTCAGCTCTTTTGAGCCAAGAGGCATTATTTATGGGCCATAGAGCTAATCTGGAGGAGCCAGAAGAGGGGGATGCGTCATGTACTGTATCAACAGGTGTTTTTAAGAGGGCCTTTGCTGGCGTATGTATCTCGCAGTGCAACCCAATATGACGTGGACAAATCATGTAGGGCTGCAAGTTGTGGACAAAAAATACAGAATTCAACAAAGTTATAAGATATTGCTGAATTATTTTTCCTCTCTACTGCTTTTGTATAACTTTGGCAGGTGTCATGAACTGGCACTGGTCTTTTGTGAAATTTTTGAGAAACATTCATGAAGGTTAATTTGTGGTGGTAAGGACTTTTAGATCCTGAATGAGATGCTGAATTCTCTCCTATTCTCCTAAAATGGAAAGTAGTCTGCTTAGTGTGGGTGTTTGCCAATTTTGAAAGAAACAAGGCAATCTTTTTGAACTGCCTGGTTGTTCACTTTATGTGTGGTATAACAAACATGGTGAACATTCAAAAACGGAAATGTTTTGGATCCAGGTGTCAGATCTAGTTTTTCCCCCAGATTCATGGGACTTTTATTTTGACACACCTGACCTCCCTGCTTCTTTATTCCTCTCTTTGGCTAGTCCCATGACTCACATTAGTTTCACCTGGTCCTTGTTTATTCCTTTATTGAAGCTGCCTCTACCCCAGGGCAGAGGTCCATCCACCCTCATACCTACCTTTACTATGATTCTCTTTCCTTCTCTTTCTCTCCTATCCTTCCATTCCTTCCCCCTTGTAATTGTTGTGTTGAACTGTGAACTGTGTGAGATTGATGGCTCTGCCCATCAGGGAGCTCATGGCCCCCGGGTGGCTGGTTTGTGTTAGGCCTAAATGCTGGTTCTGGCCACTGGTCCTGGGACAGCCTTGCCGGCATGGACGGTGTATGTAACTCTGTAAAATCTGTTTTTCCTGTCTGTGTTCTCTGAGACCATGCCTGTTCTAGCCTATTTGATTCCTGACATGTGTTTGAACCTTGCCTTTTTCTCTGTAAAGACTGTTGTCCCTCTGTTTTCAGTCCTGTGCTGCATAATCCCTTTACTCCCTGTTTCTCCACACCCCCAATACTCATTTATTCTCAACATGATCACTACATAAATAAAAAGTCTTCTTTGAGCAACTTTTTCTGTAAATGTATTATACTGTATCTCTATATTTATAGATATCTCTCTATAAATATAGATATATAATTGAAAGAGGCCTCATATTACTAGAATATTCCGCTACAACTTCTCTCCAAACTCTGTATCCGCATTTCATGGATAGTTTATTCAAATAAAGCATTTTGTATAGGGCTGGGATCACTTCATAGGTTTGGAATATTTTTATAAAAAATGATGAATTCTTTCTATTTTGTTGACGTGAAGGATGCCATTAATGTTCAATTCGGTTTGATGCGTTGTCTGGTCTGTTACACCAGGATTCATGTGAAAAGGCCTCAGGCTTTGTCACGCCACTGCTTATCCACCCAGCCCTTAGGTTGTATTTGAATCATTATACATGATTTGACATTACATTACACTTACTTTTTGTCGTATGTGCTGGAAATGTGACATTTTAAATTTTGTTAATCATAATAGTCTAAATTAATTATGGAGCCATTTCAACCTAGCTCCTCTACTCAGTGGCCTCACACTTTGCTCACTGTTCCACTGAGACGGTCGTCACTGTAAAGGGAAGAGTATTCTAAAGTTTTCAGCTGTAACACCCATACTTACACACACGCAAACTTTTCCTTTTATTCTCTGTCTGTCTTTCATGAGCAGGTGTGAGCCATAGCATTTGTTTCTGTATTCTCTAAAGTAACATCTCCAATACCAAACCAAATAAACAGACACTTACCTAATAAGAATTATGAGTGCCTAAGAGACACAGCCGTTCAGATGCAGTTTCTAAACTGTGTGTGTTTGTGTGTGTGTGCGTGTCATAAACTCACTCTCTGGCGGTGGGGCTTGTAGTAGTGTGAAAGTGAGGCTATAACAGTGCTTGTCACGGATTAAAATGTCAAGAGAAATGGAAAAGCGATCATGCGATTTCTTTTGATCCTCCACAACAGGGAGGGAAAGATGGATTCAGGGAGTGAGTGAAAGAGAGAGATTATTGTAGAGAGGGTGAAGTAAAAAATAAACTTCATTCAGTGGAAGAACTTGTTCTAAGACACAGCAATAGCTTCAGGCTAGAAAGGAACAAGAAAGGCCAAAGTAGCAATGCAGACTCCAGCCATGTAATTGAATTTCCTCTCTTAGGTATATCTCTCCATGTGGGTTTACTTAGGGTTATTCCTTTATTTTGAGGAAAGAGAGAAATGCCTACAGTTGCCACCTGCTGAGCTACACTGATCCAAATCAGGTAAAACCGTATCCGTACTGTACAGTTTACACTGAACTCTGCAGTGCTAGAATGTAAATACCAATGTTACACCTGTAGAGACTGTAATGTAATTCATGCAAGCGCGTTTTCTTTGGCATGCGCTGTTGTTTTCTTTTGGTATAAGCAAGTAAATACAGTAATTAATTAATTTAATTTACAGTAACAGAAATACATGGCTTTAAGAAGAACAAAATGAAAAACACGAGAACACTGGAGACGCTCCACAGGGGAAATTCTGGACTGCAGCGTCACAGGGCAGCAGCCAATCAGCAGCAAGGAGAAATAAATAACGTTCTCGGATTGGCTACTTTCAAACCTCCCGCCTCTGAGTACAGCTGACTGTGACATGCGGGCCACGCCCCTCGTCCCCATACTGGTTGTTTATGTCTGGGCTCTTTCTGTGCAGGTGCCTGATTGCCTTCCAAACCGCCACCCAAACATAAACAACAAGCATGAGGACGAGGGGGCGTGACGGACGAGGCCCGGACATCACAAAAGCAAAAAAATGATGAGGATATCCACAGTTTCTGCACATGTGTGGGAGTTTCCAATTATTGGTTCGGTTCTCCGAAAAAATCCACAAGAGACTGACTCAGCGACTGCTGAACCACGTATAAGTGGGGCGTTACTGTATATGTATATATACACACACACACACACACACACACAAAGACCACAATAACATCAAGAAGTGCATCTTTCCATCTGTTTACCAGCCACATTTTAAAGTGCATAAAAACATGTCATTTATGTTTCTAATTTAAGGAAGTATTTTGTACATCTTGTAATATAAGTAACGTATGAGTGGAAATAAAGATTATTAAAGTTTTACTGATTATATGTGTAACTGTGTGTAACCACGTGGTAGATTAATGTAATAAATTCTATAGATTTATATGCCTTTTTTAAAATGCCTACATTACATTATATACTATTCACTCCTGTAGCACTACACAACCAAATACCATCAGCATTATTTATTTGGCTATCCTCCGGCATGTTCACTCTTCATACATATGAAATGTTGTTACTACTAGCTTGTATAGGTCTCTGAAGAATGCAGTAGCTGTTGGAGGCGACGTTGGACATAAAGGTATTAAATCAAATTCAGTCTTTGCTGAGAACAATATGGTACTCATTAATTTGGGTAGTGATTCTGTCTTTCGCGTTCTGTGACATTCTTGTGTTTTTTGTTCTTGGAAACACTTCGTGGCCTTTCACCAGGCAGGCTCCGACGCATCTGTTTGTTATTCTCAGGAATGGGAAGCTGAAATGAGTGATAGTTATTATTTGGCCTTGTTGTGGGAAGCCGCTATCTCTGACACATCTCTGAAGGCGAGAGAGAGAGAGAGAGAGAGAGAGAGAGAGAAAGATTCAACCTAGACTTCCAAATCCTGATAAGCGACCTGTCTGAACCAACACATGCTGACAGTGTTGGGGGCCAGTGACGTGTATAGTGTCAGATTTGTGTGTGTCAGTGTGTGTGGGTCCATTTTTATCTTAAATGAAATCAATGCTGTATCCATCTCCTTTGCTGTAGATATGATATTTTTGTTGGGGGAGGAGGATTGGAGGGGAGCTTTGATGGGAATGGAAGGCCTGAGGATCTGGAGAACCACGGCCACAATGTCACAGTCGGCACCGAACAGGCCACAGTGCTTGGCTACACACAGGAGGTCAACAGGGGTCTCGCTGCATGAGAGATGGAGATACAGTATGAGGAGAGCGGCAGAAAGGGACGCCTCAATCTTTATCCGACCTTGCTTCGGGCGCTAACCACACTGCACTCAGGCCGGCAGGAACTTTATTTGGTGAAGCGGTGTGTGACTGGAAAAGGCAGAAGGTTTTTACCCAACAAATGCCAGCTTCGTTTAATTATGTGCTGTTGCTGTTAGGACGTTGTTGGTAAGCTTTTTTTTAAAGCCACTCTTTCAATACAAGGGATTTCAGTGCAACAGTGGGAGTTCCACCAGTAAATTCTCCAAATCACTGAGAAACGTCATACACAGAGCTCTGAATGCAAGAACAAGGAGGCCAGAGGTGTGAATGGCTGGTGCGATGGCAGGTTTTCAATCCAAATATGCAAGAGCTCTCCTGATTCCACTTGTTTAATCAGTTGCTCCCAATTTTCAAACAGCTGATCAAGTGTGATCTTGCTTTTGTTGGAAAGAAAACCTGCAGCCACTTTGCTGTTAAGACCGGACACATCCAAGGTGGAGGAAAAATGCCCTTAAGGACAATGTCCATTTAGTATGTACAGTATGATGAAGCAGAAAGTGTTAAAAGTAGCCCAGATACAGAGCCAATATTGATCCTTGGTGTTTTTCTTGCCCTTGTGAAGTTTCCTCTCTACCATTAATTTTTTCTGTCAGCTATTGTTGTTTCTCTACCCACAGTTCATTGTTTTACTCAATGAACTCCCTAAGCTCATAATATAAGTGCTTTATGGCCAGTATTATAGTGCCCTCCTGTGTTATTTTCACCCTGATTTAAGCGAAAAGGCCAGATAATAAACTGACCTCGATGTTTAGTAGATGTTCTCTTTACTCAGCAAATAAAGAAAATATATGAATACCACAAGAGCCAATTATCAGGGGAAAAAAGTCACAGATGATCACAACATTTATAAAGAAAATGTAATTTACCAAAGAACAGCTATAAGTGTTCTCTTGTAATGAAAAAACAGAAAAATGACTTTTTCTACCTTTCCTCAGTGCAGAATCTCTCCAGATCTCGCAGGCCATGGGTCTTCTATTGTGCTCTCTCTTCTTGAGCTCTACCCACAGGTTTTCAGTTCGATTTAGATGAGGTTGCTGAGATGGCCATGGCGAAAGCTTAATATTGTGTTTCATTAACAATTTTTGAAAGGATTTTGAGATGGGATTTGGACTGTTGTCCTGCTGAAGTATCCAACCACAACCCAATTTTTGCTTCTTGGCAAAAGCACCCAGATATTGATTTAAAAACTCCTGGTACTTATGGTAATCCATAATGTCATCTATGCGAACAGTACAGTCAGGGCTTTTCAAGGAGAAACAGTCCGACAGCATCACAGATCCTCCACCATATTTAACACTCGGTACACTTGAGTGTTTGGAGTCTTGCCAGCTTGCTTGTGGTGAAAGTTTTTTTTCTGGCATGCATTCCTGTTGGTAGGTTTATGGTGGATTTGGATACATGATGCTACCAAACTCTGTACTTCTGAAACCGTGGTCTGTGGTGATATTTTTCCTTCTCTGAACATCCTCCGCTCTTTAGCAACTGACAAAATAGCCTTGCATCCTCATCCAGGCAGATTTTTGATAGTTTTTAATTCCTAAATTAGTTCCCCGTTGATGCAGGGATTTTCCATAACTTGATATGGTCAAATCAAGCAGCCATTGTCTTGCGTCCATTCACGGAAGTCACACATGGTGATGGATGACTAAAGGGATTTGGGCTCTGTGTAACCTCATTTTTTACCTCAGTGGAACAATAAATCATTGATGACTACTTGAAAGTTCCTAAACACATTAATTAAAAAATTAATTAAATATGTGTGGAATCATACATATTAAAACTTCGTTCAAATTTCCTGGGCTGCCAATAATTACATCCAACAATTTGAAGAAGGATAGATTTTATGTAATTAACATAACAATATAGTCCAAACTGCTGAAGAAGAATGAAAATAAAATACTTGGTATTAATATAAAAGATATAAAAATAAAAAAGATATAAATAATAAAAGTTGTGAGAGCATATATATATATTTATATTTATATGATTCATCCAGTTTGCTATGAAACCCCAAAATAAGATTAGATTCAACCAATTAACTTCAGAAGTCACATAATTAGTTTGGATCCACATGTGAGCATTAAAATGTGTCACATGACCTGTCACGTCACATGATGTCTGTATAAATGGGCCTGTTCTGAAACACCACTAAGCAAGCAACATGAAGGAGCACTTCAGACTGGTCAGAGAGAAAGTTGCGCAGACGTAAAGAACAGGGTTGGGTTATATCCCAAACTTTGAAGATCCCACAAGCATCATTAAATCCATGAGAACAAAATGGAAAACTATGACCCCAAGAACACCATTCCCAAGGTGAAACATGCTGTGGGGATGCTGTGCATCAAGAGGGACAGGAAAAGTAGTCTGACTTGAAAGAAAGTGGATTGCACTAAAACCTGCGCAATTCTTGAGAATTAGAGGTTTGAGACTGGCATGAAGGTTCAAGTTCCAGCGGGACAATGACCCTAAACATATTGCTAAAGCTACACTGAAGTGGTTTAAAGAGGAACATTTGATTGCCTTGGAATGGCCTAGACAAAGCCCAGATGTCAATCCTATTGAAAATCTGTGGCATAACTAGAAGACTGCTGTACACCGAGCCATGGAGTTGAAGGAGTGGAAGTTTTGCCTGGAGTATTGGGGAAAATATCAGAGACTAGATCTGCTAAGCTAATAGAGACATACCCCAAGAGACCTGCAGCTGTAACTGAAGCAAAAAGTGACACTGCAATGTACTGACTTTTGGGGGTGAGTACCTATGCATGCTCAAGATTTTATTTTCTTTATGGCTGCTTGTGTCACAATTAAAAATATTTTGCACCTTCAAAGTGGCAGGCATGTTGTGTAAATTAAATGGTGCTAAACCAAAAAAATCCATTTTAACTCCAGTAATGTGACAAAATAAAGAAAACATGAAGGGGGGGGGGATAATAAATACTTTCTCAAGGCACTGGATGTGATTTTGTTTAAAAATGTATTTTTCATGAATGGTTGCTTTATTCTCTGACTAAAAGTGCCTTTTAGTATAAATAAAGGTGAGAGATTTTTTTTACTTTCCATGCAATATTTAGATTGAAAATCATTTTTACGAATTGTGCCAATAGTTCTGGAGCGCACTGTTCTTTTGCAAACGCAAGAACAAAGACGGAAACACCACAAGACTACACAAGTGCATCCAGGACAGGACTATAAAGAGAGTGCAAAACAACACGAGCAGCTATAATAATTTACGGGACAAGGCAGTATACATTTGCAGACGACAGGAACAGTAACATTGTAAGTGTTATGACATACTTTATCACATTGATTATAATATGGTGAGCATTTATTTGACCAAATCCAGTTTGTTTTGTAGTCTGTTGTAAAGGGTTAAACAGTGCTTTTCTGACGGATTTTATCTTCAGCTGTGAGCTGTCAGAGAGGATTTGTTTGTATTTGTGCTGAAACTCACGAGTCTCAAATAATGAATCACTGGAATCATTGAAGATGAAGCTGTTTATTTCTGCCAATCCGCTCTTATTTTTCATCAGTTCACCTCGAAGCTCTTACGTCATAGAACCAGTGGGTGTTTTATTTATTATTTTTTAACACAAGCAAAGGCCCAGTGGCAGCGCCCCCTAGTCGCACACCACCAGCCGACACACGCTATGTGATACGAGGTTAACAGTGAATATTTTGCTAACAAGGAGGGCAGCATCCCCCATATCCTGCAGTCGACCCGTGTCTTGGAAAACTGTAAAAGCCAACCATTTTTAATTTATTTTTATGTCTTAAACCAGTTCATTTATACACATCCACATATTCAGTCTACAGCAGTTTAGCCCTGGTACCTCCTGCCAAAGTAAGGAATCTTTCTGCCTGGCCTGCTTTTTGAATTAGGCACCATACAGGGCAGCCAATCACAACCGAAGTCATTTACATATGTCAGTCCAAATGGCTTTGTAACAGAACCAGCCGGGTTAATTTTAAGGCAAAAACAGAGGTTGGAAAATGGTGATTAAAATTGTACATAATAAGCACACAAACGTTATAAGTAGACCTCGGGGAAAAATGCAAAAATACACAGGATATGAGCCTGTCAAAACAAATCAGCACAGTATTGGACAATAATAATCCCCTTCTCTGCACTGCTGTTTCTGTACGCAGTCAACCAGTCCCTCTTTTCCTCATCTCTCTCTCTCCCTCTCTCTCTGTCTCTCTCTCTCTCTCTCTCTCTCTCTCGCTATCTCTCTATCTCTGTCTCGCTATCTCTGTCTCTCTCTCTCTCTCTCCCTCTCTCTCTCTGTCTCTCTCTCTCTCTCTCGCTATCTCTCTGTCTCTCTCTCTGTCTCTCTCTGTCTCTCTCTCTGTCTCTGTCTCTCTCTGTCTCTCTCTCTATGTCTATCTATCTCTCTCTCTCCCCCTCTCCCTCCCTCTTC
>JBBPCX010000038.1:17274785-17286020 GCA_037974365.1 Hydrocynus forskahlii | reverse complement strand
GGGGGCGTGGCGACTCGCTAGGGGGGACAATGCCTTCCAATCGGCCTGGAGCGTTGCCTGCATCTTTCCTCCACGCTCTCATAAGCACTCCATTGCAAAGCATTCCATTATGCTGCCATGGTGACCGATGTAGTGCCGAAAGGATGGGGTCAACTCTCCGGCATCCACAGAAGCTCTGGCTCTGTAATTCTACCTTTCTTTCTTTCTTTCTTTCTTTTTTACTGACGTGACACAGATGCCTTCCTCCTTCCTCGTTTAAACCGCTTTAAACCCAGCACCTGCTGTATTTAGTGTGAGAATGCCGTTGACCATGGCCTCTTTCTCTTTGCTCGTTTCATATTTTATGTTTACGCGATTCTTCTCTTTGAAGCGAAAAGGGCTTTGAGACTGCAGCCTCATTTCCAGCGGGGTCCTGTGTGCGGATCAAGAGTAAAGAGAAGGGCGTAAAAGGCATGCAAATCGGCTCGGCTTCAGAACGAAGCAGGGCGGCGGAGAAGGAAAACAATGACGTGGTGATCTGCTGCTGGGGGGGGGGTTCAGCATGGTTTCTGAGCAGCGTTGCCTAAGGCGCTCGAAGCAGCTCCCAGTCGGGTTTGAATTCGATATTACGAAAGCATTGTTTTCTGTCAGGGTCAGCGCTCTTTGAGGAAGGATGACACCTGCACAAACACACAAGCGCAAATAAACAACCCGCCAAAGCTCCACGAGCTGCGGTGCGCTGCGAGGGCCGCCCTTTTTGAACTTGTCAAGAGTTCAAAGTTGTTTTTTTTAAGTGCGGGGTTGAATCGTGCGATTCGATGCACTTACACTGATCTGATCTGATCTGACGTTCCCAATATTTTATTGGTGACTCTTGTCCTCATTCCATTTGTGCCATCTGGGTTTTTTTTTTTTTTTTGTGGTTTTGCCCTTTGGGTTTGCACATTAATAATCATCTTATTCATTTTTTAACAAGCCATTTACAGTGGGCACAGGGCAGCAGCTTCCACTGCAAATTTAGATTTGAATACATTTTGTTAGAGCGTAGAAGCCTGTATTCATTGTGGGTTCAGTATCTAAGGGCCTATTCCTTACTTCTTAATACCATAGAATCCACATGAAGACACCTTTCATGTATTTAGTGGAAAGGAAAGATCAACCCATTGCTTACAGGTGGATTTTTCAATGACTCACATTGATTAATATTAGTAGGAAACAACAGTTTGAAGTGGAAACTGAGAGAAAGCCATGGTGGGGGGAGGAGGGGTCTCTGGAATGCATTCAAATGGTTCTGGATTAAGCGTCTGTTAATTATTTATCTGTTTAGATTGCTCTGATTGGCAGCACAACTTTGACTGGCTCCGATTTATCACATAAATATTAAATGTGAATGTTTTGCTTAATTGTTTCTACCCATGCGAGAGGAGCTGTGCCTGGTTTCATTAAATATTTGTGGCATAAATAATTCAGACGAGGCAAGGTTCATCAGGCAGGGGGAGAAAATGAAGGGAAATGGGAGGAACGGTAAAAAAAAAAAGTTTTTTCCCATGTTACACTTTTGTTTGCATGTTTTTAAACTGGTTATAGTAAGATAAATCAAAGGAAATTAATGTAAAGGCAAAGGCAATGTTGCATACTCGAGGTTTTGTTGCCATCTTGTCCAGGGGGACAGCCTTGACCCGTCCATCTTATTCCGCTCTGTACTTCTGCAGCATCCATTCCATCAATCAGCACTTCAGCTGCAAGATGGTTGTGTTCTCAAGGCTGCAGTACATATTACATGTTAACTGCATTAACTTGAATTAGAATACTCAGACCCTGCTTGGCTATTTTTGTTTAAAAGCACTGTGAATATCTCAGAACTACACCACTGTCAAAGCTCTAATTTGTTTAATTTCCCTTGGACTTCTTCCAGAAGCATCACTGGGTTCAGCATACAGTGGGGAACTAATGACGCCATTGTAGCCTAACATCAAATCAGAGAGATCCTCAAGCATTGATTGGGAAATGAATCAGTTATTGCATTGCTTTAAACCCAGCGCCTTTTGTATTTAGTGTGAATATGTCTGTTTGTTATACTCATTTAAAGCGCACGCTGAACAAGGCCATTTCTACTCATAATCCATGATGGACGGTACATAATTACTTGCAAGCAAGTCAACATAAACTGCTGATATTCTCCATTCCTGACCAACAGGGCAGACTGGAATCTCCATGGGCCAAGAAATGTTGATCTGTCTTCGCTTTTTAATTGACTTGTATCACAAACTTTACAGAACGATAATAGAATTGTATCACAAACTTTACAGAACGATAACAAAAATCCCCTTCAAACTGATGGGAGACTGATGTGTACAACTCAGGTTTTTGTGAGATTTTCCTTTGGTTATATAATCCATCTGAAACAAGCATTACAGTACAGTCCAGTAGTGTGATTCTTTATGCATTTATTGTATTAGGTTGAATGGGGTTAAGCCCATTTAATTCAAGTTGTGTTCACATGTTGACTGCATACAGATGACATAAAAACATGATGATATTTCAGGCTGTAGCGGAGGAAACATGGGGTTAATTGCTCCTGATCTAGATATAACTGTTCATGTACATTAAACCCAGAACTTCATGGAATTATTAGACACAGAGTGTCTCCTGAACACTTTCGAGATAGCAGTAGTGCTGGGATAGGATAAGAGAAGTGCAGGTTAGGTGCTGTCACTTATAATACTAGGGGTTAATCTGACATGGTAGAACTTCAATCTAGACTAAAACAATCTGAAAGTAATAATGAAACAAGAACGGTACAAAATTTAAATACAAACATGATTTTGTTAAATTAAAAATAACCAAAAA
Organism: Hydrocynus forskahlii; assembly: GCA_037974365.1. Taxonomy (NCBI): domain Eukaryota; kingdom Metazoa; phylum Chordata; class Actinopteri; order Characiformes; family Alestidae; genus Hydrocynus; species Hydrocynus forskahlii. Next base: position 17,283,191 of record JBBPCX010000038.1, on the reverse strand, counting down.
CTACAGAAATGTTTTTAGTTCCCATAAATCATTAGGCCTCCTCTAAAGGCCAAGAAGGCCCTGAGGGTTCCACTCCAAGGAGATATGAGATACCGGAGAGAGGTAGGAGAGATTAAAGTTGAGTTGCAAGGGATTATTACTGTTGCTGAGAAATATCCGAGCAGCAGCAACATTACGCAGTAACTCTAAATAGACTGTTTTTTGTGTTTCTGATGTGATAATATTAAGCATGAACTGTGTGCTTCAGTTTCTGATTCTTAAACTTAAAAGTTGGCTGTAGATGAACAACAGTTGTTCTTGTGTTCTACTGTTTTCTAAGCAGCAGCAATAGAAATGATTTTGCAATCAGTGGAACAAATTGAAAGTTGAATTTTTAGGTGCCGAAAGCACATGGTTGATGTTGAATGCACATGGACTTTTTTCATGTTCATCAAAATCTAAACCCAGAGTGAAAACCCACCATTGGAAACATTAGCGTTAGTTCTAAACCCCTTTAAGATAAAATAATGGCTAACATCACATCGCAAATGTCTCCTTTATCCTCCCATATGATCTCTCCGCTGTCCAGGAGAACATATAGACATGTTAAGGAAAACAATTACAATTGTTCAACATTCTTTGAAGATTGTCCAACCCAAATGTTGAGAATGCATTTGTGGGCGGGGCATGAATGGGTCAGCTGTCCTGCAGTTAATGCCAGTGTAAATGAACTTCTTCTGAAACAGTAAAGTGAATCAAATCAAACTCCTTGTGTTCCCTGCTCATTACCGCAAGCAGCAAGCATCAGGGTCATTTACAGAAGTTCGGAAGGGCTGAAATTATCCATCTGGATGTCATTCACTCATGTCTAATGCCTTGATTGAATGATTAAAGGGCCTCTTGTCACTCACTCCCTCACTGACCCCATGCTGAGACAATGTTGCTCAGAAATTATGCTCTCTCTCTCTCGCTCTCTCGCTCTCTCGCTCACTCACTCATATGGCAAGAGAGGCTCCCTCACGGCATGAGCCTCCTGCCTTGCCGACATGGTGCATTATTATGGCACAGCCTGTGACGCATTCATAGCATCCTAATGAATGGCACCACTGCTCTGAGATCGGTCTGAAGAGGCTTTTAACTCTACAGGCCTCGCCTCTCGTCCAGACTCGGAGAGCTCTGCTTCATTCCACACTGCCAATTAATGGGTGGCAGTGTTACCCCAATCACGGGGTAATGGGCTAACTTTCTGAAGCCAGGCTCTCTGCAGAGTGCTACGTGGGTGCATGCGTGTGTGTATCCATTATGGTCAGAAGGTATGGTGATTTATTAGTAGGTAAAAATGGTGCTGCGGAGGACCTGAGAGTCCATGGAGTTAACTCCTCTGGGTTTGTAATTGCACTAGCTGCTTGTGTACTTTGCTAGTCTGGCATTCTGCTCCATGCATTCAGGCTGGCATTTACAAAACTGGGAGAGTGTGTGCCTGTGGATGTCACGAGTGTACCAGTTGGTAAATCAATGTAGCAGCATCAAATATCACAAACTGAGCTTTCCCTGGAGCTCATTAGAACACACTGGCTGTAAAACTGATGCTGGACTGAAGGCTAGCTCATTGCAGGTCTTCTTATATGAAACTCGAGAGAAAAACAAACGCAGCTGAGAATGAATTGCTTTGCCTAAGAGGTAAAAGATACAGAAAGGTCTACAAACATTTTTTTTTCATTAAGAAACCTCTCCAGATTCTTCAGACATCCTCTATGTGGATTCTCCTTAGCTACCCAGAGGAATGATTAGTGAAATAATTGGTGAAAATTTGTCTCACTTTGTAGGTGCCTGTCTAGGTCACCCTTCTCAAAATTCATGTAATGAATTCATGTAATGTTATCAGAAAAGATTCACCAATGTAATGGGTCACTCTAGAGCAGCCAAACATGAGCCTAAGGTCATCGTGCCCGATGCCAAACACTGGCTGGAGGGCAAAAAAGTGAAATCCTGTATTTTAGTGTGATGTAGCACCAAACATGTTTGGGTTGCACTGGAGTACAGTAATCTAGAACTATGAGTAGAATCAAATCCAAGGTTTATTTGACATTTAGTGCATTGTCTTCCCAAAAGAGCAGAGGCTGTTAATGCAACCAAGTAGGGCTCCAAGTGCCAGAGGTGCTTGTGAGTATTTTTTATTGCCAAATGGGGTCTTCATTCAAAGAGAGAGGTTGATGAAGAAACAGTTATTGGCAGCTTCAACCTTCAGCTCATAGATGGCACTTGACACAAGATATAACTGCTTGAAATAAAAATGAATGCATGTATTGGTCATCGCGCAAACAGCAAAATCCAGGTCAGATTACTGTATTTCTGTTCTTATTTGAATGTGTATTTATTTATTTTAACAATAATGATAAAATTTATTTTTCAACTGTACACTGTGTGTACAAAAGTGCTGGGACACCTGACGATTACACCAACATGGACTTTAATAACATTGCATTCAAAAGAATAGGCTTTTATATGGAGGTTGGTCCCCCTTTACAGCTATAATAGCTTTCCACAAGATTTTGTGGGAATTTGGTTTCTGTGGGAATTTGTCCCCATTCATTCTGTAGAGCATTTTTGAGCTCAGGCATTGATGTTGGACGAGAAGGTCTGGATCACAATCTCCGTTCCAGTTCATCCCAAAGGTGTTGGATGGGGTTGAGGTCAGGACTCTGTGTGGACCAGTCAAGTTCTTCCACACTGAACTCCTCCAGCCACGTCTTTATGGAGCTCGCTTTGTGCACTGGGACACAGTCATGCTGGAATAGAAAAGGTTCTTCCCAAAACTTGTTCCACAAAGTTGGAAGCATGGCATTGTCCAAATGTTTTGGTCTGGTGAAGATTACCCTTCACTGGAACTAAGAGGCCTAGCCCAATCCCTGAAAAACAGGTGTGTCCCAATACTTTTGTCCATATAGTGTACTTGCATGTATGAAGAACAGATCTCAATGGAGCGTGACACAAATACAAGGTGTTCAAAACCAGGGGGACATACAGTACTGTGTAAATTACTGTATACTTAGTAAATAATATTACTATATATACAAAATAAAACTAAAAAGAATGAGTACAAATATTACATTAAATAGCAGTTATGTACAGTATATCAGTGTATATCAGTTTCCATCATAAACCTGGTTTGACTCAATCAGTCCTTCATTAAATTAAATCAGGAGCTGCTGATGGAGTTTCACAAATCCAAGAAACGTCTGGAGGAACCCGGGAGGAATCTGGAACCGAACCTGTGTTCTCCTCACCAGCTCACACAATTACCTTTTTACAAACTAAACAAATCCTGTTACTTTTACTGCTTTCTTGTTTGTTTGCATTTATTTTAATGTGAACTTTGCTGGCAGAAAGACACTTTATCACACACTGAGGAAAAATGGCTTAAAACATATTGCACAGTACTGTATAAACATCTCTTCTTGTCTCCTCACGTTGCATTCGCTGTTTCTGTGCAGAACTATAAGGAGCTGGAGCTGCTGCGGTTGGTTTATTATGGCGGGGTGGAGCATGAGATCAGAAAAGAGGTGTGGCCCTTTTTACTGGGTCATTATAAGTTTGGCATGGGGAAGAAAGACATGACACAGGTAAGACAAAAACCACCAACTTACGGGAACACTCGACTGTTGAGGCCTTTTCTTCTCTCTCTTCATGAAGCAGAACTGAGTGTATGCTGTCCGCAGATTGATGAGAAGATAGCTGCCCGGTATAAGCAAGTGATGCGAGAGTGGAAAGCCTGCGAAGTCATCGTGAAACAGAGAGAGAAGGAGATGCAGTCGGCCATTTTTGCCAAGCTGTCGTCGGGAAGCAGCATCGACAGTCATGTCATGAGGCTCATTCACAGAGACTCCAGCCTCAGCAACGAGGTGGGCCTCCTGCTTCCCTGCAGCAGTTCTGAACAGTTCTCTAAAGCAGTGCTTATCTCTTCTCTGTACTAAAAAGCAACAAATGGCCACAAACGGAGATTTACAGCCATTATGGCAAAAAAATCGGATTGCATTATGTGACATGGTTGTATTGCACTGTGTGACATGGTTGTATCGGATTGCATTATGTGACATGGTGGTATTAAAGGGGACATATTATGCAAAAAAAGGAGCTGAATGCAATTTAAATGGGTTGGGAGACGTTTTGAGGATGCGTTTACAGAGAAGATATGGATAACTGTTGACTTTAGTGTTTATTGGCTCCAGTTCAAATTAAAAAAGCAAAATTTGGACTGAAAACATGTCTTGGCTGATCAACAACATCTGGCGTGTGCCGAAAATTGTCTGTATTTCATCTTGTGCTAGACTATTTCCTCCATAGAGTTCATAAAATCAAGATAACTTGGAAAATGCTGCCTATCTAAAGCAAGTTTTGAGATTTAGAGAACATACGCTTCTTTAATTGACTAAATCCTAACCTGTTTCATCCCCTTCCTTCAACCTGTGCCTCCTCTTCCCTCAGGTGTTCATGTCAGTAGATGAGCCTGATGGCGCAGGCCAGGACACGCCCCATGGAGGAGGCCACACCCCCACCATGAACACGGTGGTCAACCCAGCCGCTTTGGCCCCAGATGATCGGCCGCTTGTTGAGTTCGACTCTCCAGACTCAGGCCTTCCCTCCTCCAGGAACTACTCAGTGACTTCAGGACACTCCCAGATCCTGTCCAGCATTGATGATGGGCAGAGCATGGAGGAGGAGCCAGGAGACGATGCCACGCCCAGGGGAGATCAGAGTGGGCGGGAATCTCTGAGTGAGGACAGGCTGTGTAGTCAGCTGGACAAGCTGGTGACTGACAGGGAGGGCATTCCGCCATCCTTCTCCTCATATACGGTACATTCAGCCCTCTGTTATAAATACGCTTCTGCTACCTTGATTTTTTCATTTTGGCTCTGACCCAAACTGTAGTTGTTAAGTCAAAACACATGTGGTGCCTATGATTTGCTTCTTTAGTCTTTGCACTGGATCTATGAGGCCTTTTCATGGTATCTCAAAAGTAATGGAAGCACTCACACAACTACTGCAAACAGTATACATAACAGTTATGTATTGTTAATGTGGTTTCTAGCATATGTGTGTGTGTGTATGAATATACATATTCTGCGCAAAATATTAAAGGGAACACTTAAACAACAGCATGACTTTAAATGTTCCCTTTAATTTATAAATGTGTCTATATATATGTATATATACGTGGGTGCTCTTTGATAACATTATGCACACACACACACACACACACACACACACACATATTCATATACACACACACACACACTCATACACACACACACACACACACACACACACACACATAAGGTTTTGTTTTTTCACCAGTGTTACATTAATCCTCTCTACCAGCAGTGATCACAGATGTCTTTCACTGAGGGCATCTGGAGAATATCTCCTTCTCTCAGACGACCAAGGAGCTTCTTCTGCCACCTCCTGCATTTATAGCTGATTTATTCTGTGAATAAGAAAGTTCCTGTTCAAAGAGCCTAGTATAAAATCTGTCTAAGAATACTTGTGTCAACCTTCCCCAGGAACTGGCAGTAATTTGGCAGCTTAGAACAAGGAAGTGTATCCTGCCAAAAACAGCAATTCCAAGTCAGCACTTAAAGCCACAGAAGTCGTTTTCAATGACAGGAATGCAGAGATTAATGTGATGTCGTGACAGTGAAATTGTGTTAAGGCTATTTATTCTGACAGCACAATCTGATCTATTTGTCTTAACTCTATTTGTCTGTGTAGGTTAGGGTTAGTGTGTGTGGGATTACAGTGATACCAATAGTCCAATGGAATATGACTGACAGGATTTGTAGTCAAATTCTGAATAACATCATTTGATTCCATTTCTATAAAGGGCACTGATTCCAACATATTAATCCTCGCAAAGGGGTTGCAAATATTGGCATATTCAATTTTTGCAATACAGCCTATCCTTAAATTAGCTTAACACACATACAATATATATATTAATGCGGTTCAGTAGTCGCGGTTTCAGTCCAATGCAGATTTTTTCTGAGAACCGAACTAATAATTGTTTGCTGAAACCACCACACTAACACAGAAACTGCAGATATCCTCTGCATTTTTTTTTCTTTTGTGACGTCCAGGCCTCGTCCGCCACACCCCCTCGTCCTCATGCTGGGTTGCTAAGCACCGCGCCCAAACATAAACAACCAGCACAACAGCATGGTATATATATATACTCCACTAGACCCCAACATCTTAGCAAAAGATCTTATATTAGTATGTTTTAATATGTTTAAAAGTAAATAAAATCAAGCAATGTTGTCAGTACAGAAACACATTAATTCTCCAAAACCAAAGTGTCGGTGGAGGACAAGCTCAGGCTGTCAGCTTGGTTCTAACTATGAAGTCAACATGAATGTTCAGATGAATAAAAGATGAATGGTGTGGTGGAAAGTCCATGATCCACACCAAGTAGTTGGTAATCTGAAGAAGTGGTATTTTATTATTTTTATTATCAGGTCAGTTCTAACAAAGTTCTAGCCACACTGGCTGCTGTCCTACTGACGTGAGAGCTTTGCAATTACGCACAATTACCATTCAAAAAGCAAATCTCTGAAGGGCCTCACCTGATTCTGGCTGCCAGGGGTCGAAGGCTGCAGACATGGGGGAGATAGTGAGTGGTAACGCGCCACAGTTGGATTCCACCAGGACTCCCTGTATGGAGGCAGTGGAAGGCACGCCTGGCCTCAGTGCAGCTTTCAGAGGGGCAATGCGGTTGAACTGCACTCTGGAGAGGCAGCCCACGAAGCCGGGCGAGTTATACCGCTCTATCAGCACCGGATCTATCTGACCAGTCTCTGAAACACAAGAGGACACAACTTTACAACCCACCATGTCCTAAAAAGTGACCCCATACAGTCACGTGTGAACACACCACAGCACACAGTGTGAACAGTGTGAAATTCTTTCTCTGTATTTAACCCATTCACCCAGTGAGGCAGGGGCTGCCAACCATGAGGGGCACCAGGAAGCAGTGTGTGGAGACGGTGCCTTACTCAAGGGAACGCTCAGTGGTGCCACTAGCTGTGCTGGGATTCAAACCCACAACCCTCTGATTGCAGGGGCAACTCCCTAACCACCAGGCCACCAGCTAAAACCCCATTTTGGAACATTTCCTAAACACCCTTTGGCTCTTTAATAATAATAATAGTAATAATAATAGTAATCATAATTTTATTTGCACCGCACTTTACATTTAAGACAAATCTGCCTCAAAAGTGCCTCAAAATAAAAGCATTGTTATAAAAATCAAAAGAACAAATCTCAAGGTGATAGAAGGAAATTATTATATAAAACTGAAAACTGAAAACTAAACATAAATATAAAACCAAACATAAAACTTGAACAGAATACTAGTTCAAGTAACCGGTTGACATGGAGAGAGAGAGAGAGAGAGAGAGAGAGAGAGAGAGAGAGAGAGAGAGAAAGAGAGAGGGAGAGAAAGAGAGAGACAGAGAGAAAGAGACAGAGAGAGAGGGGGAGAGAAAGAGAGAGAGGGAGAGAAAGAGAAAAAGAGACAGAGAGACAGAGAGAGAGAGGGAGAGAAAGAGAGACAGGGAGAGAAAGAGAGACAGGGAGAGAGAGACAGAGAGAGAGAGAGAGAGTGAGAGAGTAAGAGAGAGATAGAGAGAGAGAGACAGAGTGAGAGCGAGAGAGAGAGACAGGGAGAGCGAGAGAGAGAGACAGAGAGCAAGAGAGAGACAGGGAGAGAGAGACGGAGTGAGAGCGAGAGAGAGACGGAGAGAGAGAGAGAGAGCGAGAGAGAGACGGAAAGAGAGAGAGAGAGAGACGGAAAGAGAGAGAGAGAGATAGAAAGAGAGAGAGAGAGAGAGAGAGAGAGAGAGAGAGAGAGCGAGCAGAAAGCAATTACTTCTTCAAAGCTGAAGGACAGGTGGTCAAGCAGTGATATTGAACGAGGACCTTCTAGACATAGAAGGAGAGCGCTTGGCAACCTATGAACCAACTCATCAATATGGACTCGACAGATAAGCCAGTTTGTGATTTCACAATCCCACACGGTTATTTTAGAGAAGGACGGATCCAGGCCACGGCATTTAAAAACAGAGTTAAACTACAACAGCAAGACACCCAGACCTCAGACACCCTGCACATGATGTGACTCCAGGCTCAGGGTGTCACGACACAGAGATTAATCAACACCATACACAGACAGAGGAAATAAGAGACCACCTTTCCCTATTTTCTGTTCACTGTTTGTACAGTTTGCAGCAGTGTGTGTGTATGTGTGTGTGTGTGTGTGTGTGTGTGTGTGTTGTGAGTGCAGTAGTTAGTGTGTGTATGTGTGTGTGAGTGTGTGAGTGTGTGTTGTGAGTGCAGTAGTGTGTGTGTGAGAGTGTGTGTGTGAGTGTGTGA
>JBBPCX010000038.1:17245708-17261734 GCA_037974365.1 Hydrocynus forskahlii | reverse complement strand
ATTAGCATATCTTCTAAACATTTAGAGCTCAAAAATCCCACATTTAGAGTCACCATTTGTAAAAGTGCAACATTTAGATGTAGAGCGCAACATTTAGTTTTTTAACACATTTAGCTCTAAATGTGTGAAATTTGTGTGAAAATTGCGCCAAATGATGAATAAATGACACCTCTAAATATGTTAAGCTGTTTTTACAAATGGCACCCCATAGACTTGGACTTGGGACTAAAAACTTGAGACTTGACTTGACATTACACTCAAAGACTTGAGACTTGACTTGGACTTTGTGAACATCTCTGGCAACAACGTGACAAAACATTACTGGTCCATTTATCAACTGCACAAGTAGTGGTGGTCATTAGCCGCTAGCTACCTGGGTAAGGGTGTCATGGGTCTGTAACTTTGTCCACCGTTTTAGGGAACATATTTCGTTTTTAAATGATGGACAAAAACCTAAGCAAAAAGCATTCTACTTAGAACCTAAAAGCTTCTTTGACTTGCAACAATAGCAGAAACTAGTACACTAGATGGTGAATTTATAGAAGATGCAAGACCATTGCATTTACTAAAGAACACTTGAAGAACCTGCATTGCTGTTCACAGGACTGTGCTAGAGAAGGTAAAAGGCTAATGCTCTTTTACAGGCTTACGCCGCACGCACCATGTAGTGAGATCAGAAACTAGAACTTCCGTGATCATTAGAACTGCACTGTACCTTATGATGAGTTAAACTGCACATGTGCCCAAACACAGGTCTATTTAACATGCCTGGGTAATCTTTTTTTTTTTTTTTTGGCATGCGGACAGGATGAATTTCTAAACAGTTACACCTTCAAGCCTTGTGTAGCTTATGCTTGGACAACTCTGACAACTCAAAGGTTTACTTTTTAGCTCAACGAGGCAAGCCAAGTTAAAGTCAAGTGTGTTTCTGGGTAAATCTACTCTGCAGGTCTTTCCTCCATCTGTGTGGCGAGGGACCAGGTGGTCAGTTGGTGGGGGTATGTTAAATTCCGCATTGAAATGGAGAACAGGCGAAAAGGGAGAAAGAGATGAACGTTTAAGCGGAGCTGACAGCACAGCAGCCTGCGCCAGCGGGCCAAATGACAAGACACAGTCTAACAGAGGAGAAGGTGCTGCTTGTGTTCAGCAAATTTGGGAGCAGGCTTGTGCGTTTCTCACAGCAGGAGGCGTGTTGTTCTCCGTCTCTCTCTCTCTCTCTCTCTCTCTCTCTGTGAAGTTATTGTCCCACTTTGACGTCTGGACGGTCAGGCAGAAGAATGCCACGAACTGGCACAAGAGTTTACAGTGATAAAAAATGACTTATTTTAGGAAGAATCATCTTTTGAATTTTTGAGCTATTTCCTTGTATGTTCATGAATTAATGTTGTTGACATGACCTTTGCCCTTTAGGATTAATTGGCCTCTAGAAGACACAGGCTACGTTCCGAAGAATAAGCTGCAGCCGAGAAAGGCGCATCCTCAGTAGCACTGTGCTATTAAGGATCCTCTTTTGTATTACATAATGCAAACTGAAAGGTCTACCAAAGCCATACTGCTCTGCCTTCAGATAAGATCTGTGTGATGACTGTCTGATGTAAATGATAGGAAGCCTGTACTGAAAATTCTGTACTGAAAACTAAAAACTGTAACTCACTAAACACCAGTGTATCTTAAATCCTGCATTCTAATCACACCCTCCTAAAAAGAGGCACGATTAAAGAAATAATGTACTGCATGGGTGCCAAAAGCATTGTTAATGTGTGTGTGTGGGGGGGGCAAAATGAATGATTTTGAAAAGTGGGGGGACAATTTAAGATTTAAAATTAAGGTTAAGGTTTAAAAATGTGTCACTACATTTATGAACCTTTATGAATAGGTCACACCTATTAACAAGCAATATCTTGTGTTCAAACTTCACCGAAGTTTGATATGCTAGTTCACTATGACATTCTTTAGAGACAAATTGGGTAACATTTCATCCACAGGGGGCGCTGCAACTGACAGCTCTCCAGAATCCCTTAACCCTTAAGCATATTAGTAAAATCTGACTTCAACAAATAAAAATGATTTAAAACAATCTAAAACTGTTGTTTGCTCTCCTACATGCGCTCCTGCAGGCTAATTTTACTCACACAGAAATTTGAACGATAACCTGACATCTTCTTAAGAACTGTAAGAAAAATGTATAGTAACAGTAACAAGCTAGTCTGGTAACCAGTGTTTCACCTAGTCTGCTTCTTTCCACAGCAAAAAAAGTCCAGCTTTCATAATGACTCTTGTTTCAGAAACTACAGAAAATACACAGTAAACCCTTTATGTGTTTTGCCTTTTCAGCAAAAAAGATGTCGGCGGTTGCCACAAATATACTACAATGAGCGTAACAATGAACAACATACAGCTTATATTTGACCATGAATTCTGCAGATACATCGGTTTGATCTACTCACCGTTATCTTGAACTTTCTTCATGTCAGCCGCACAAGCAACCATTTATGAGTGATGGTAGACCATGAAGGATACTCCAGTAGCTTCTGTGCTAACTGTCAGAATGTAGGCTGCATTTCTCAGCTATATTCAAAGTACTCTTCTCATCGGAACAGCCTTCGAGGGTGTAGCGGCCTAGAAATCCTTCCCACATACAAATACAGCCAATGTAGGTGGCAGCTTAGCTTTTGGAGAGCAGCTACTGGAGCTTTTCTTGACTTACACTAATGACATACAAATCCAAACACATTGATTTGGTCCCAAATGCTGAACATTCTGCTGATTTGTTGCTCTAAACTGCATTTTGTAAAACTGTTAGGAATTCGATTGAGCAGTTAGCATAGTGCTTTCAAAGACTGAATTTGTCTGCATTATGACAAAGAATTTTTTATTAAATATGACACCTCCTATCGACTGGTCTCAAGGTCGTTTTCAAACGATCGATTCATTCATTTCCTTTCAAAGTTCTTTCTGTTCGGGTTAAGGTGTCTGGCCGTCACCTTCTGAATGACATTCAACAGAGCAATATCCCATATATAAAGGTGAATGCATATTAGAAGCAATATGAGCATAGGATTGGTTTGGCAGTGTCCCCCAGGGTGTCTGTCTGTCCCTCACCGAGCTTTCCTGAACGTCCTTTCCTCCCCCGGCCTTCAACCAGAGATATCACTAGAGGCCTTTATTTGTGTGTAACCCTTATCCCCATCAGAAATCAATAGGTTATTTTTGAACCAGCTCGGATCTGAAATAAACCAGGAGACTGAATTCAGAGAACCAAACTCTCAAAGTGAAATGCCTCCTATCGATTTTGAATAATGAATTATGCAAGCATATCTCATAGAGAACAAGCCCACATAAGTCTATCCGTCTTAATGCGTCCCACTGCTGTAAGCCAAGCTGCTGTCTCCATATTCTGGGTTGACACTTAGGACTGGAGATGAAGCCAGTTTTCCATGCTTTACAAAAATAGATCAGTCTTCTAATGGACTATTGTTATCCTTTGAGCTCAAAGGAGGTCTAGTCCCCTAAAAGCGCTTAAATGTTGATGCTTTTGTCCAATTGTTTATCATCTCGACTCCCAATGTTTCTCCAAGTCTTCCTTCCGGTGATGAAGCATTTGAAGGTTAGACCTTCTATATGAATCCCTGTCAGCATCTTTGACTCTGCAGTATCTTTGACCACAGTTTACAGCTCAGGCTTCTTTATTCTGGCCTTTCTCCTGGAAACCATACAATGTTTTCTCCTTCCACCATACAATCCTCTGACTAATCTTACTACCACTGAGGAACAAAGTCTCACCACTTCTGTTATTAAACTGTTATTTTTTATATATTCTTTTCAGATCTTTTCTGAAAAAATGTTTCAGTGCCACAGTGATTGTATCGTCTATCCGTCTTAAATCATGAAAAAAAGAGGCTTGCACAAATTTCCTCTTACCCCAAATACACGATCAGCTAATGCATGTTTGGTGTCCCAGTTTGCTTCATTAGTTTTATACTGGAGCTGTGAGGCTAATGTAGCTAACAAGAAATAGAAGCTTATTACGTGCCCCACCAATTAGCACTCTGCAAATTGCAAGACCTAAATCAGCAAACTCGGATGATGCCAAGCACGTCTTGGCTGGTTGATTACATTCGTTATGAGAAAACCGTGCACATTTTATGATTGTGCTAAACTATTGCTTTAATGCTTTTCACTGTTGTAAACCAAGCTGCTGTTTTTCCACATTTTGAGTTTTTTGGAGATAATGCCAGCTTTCCACACATTACAGGAACATCTTCTAATGGAGTACCGTTATATGACCTCGAGCTGTCAGCCATAACCAGCAGCCTGGAACCATTTTTTCATCTCGGCCTGGAATTGGATGTATACTATATGGACAAACGCATTGGGATGCCTGACTATTACGCCAACAGCTTCTTCTCTTCTTGGCTTTGCACAAGATTTTGGAGAGTTTCTGTGGGAATTTGTGCCCCTTCACTCTGTAGAGCATTTATGAGGTGAGGCACTGATGTTGGACGAGAAGGCCTGGATCACGATCTCCATCACAGTTCAGAAAAGGGTCTTCCCCAAACTGTGCCCGCAAAGTTGGAAGCATGGCGTTGTCCAAAATGTCTTGATATGCTGTAGCAAACAGTGAAGTGAAGTGAAGTGAAGTGATAGTGACTCTGCTGTCATACGTGAACACACCACAGCACACAGTGTGAACAGTGTGAAATTCTTCCTCTGCTATTTAAACCCATTCACCAAGTGAAGCAGCGGGCAGTCAGGAACACGGTGCCCGGGGAGCAGTGTGGGGGGACGGTACCTTACTCAGGGTTCCTCAGAGGCAGAGGTGCTTAGTGGTCTAGTGCGTCCCAATACGTACTCCATATAGTGTATGTTCCTGGTGCCTGTTGTTGCTACCTGTTGCAGAGAAAACACTAAAATATCATCCTGGACCAGGATTAGGAAGTGCTGGTCAAGACCACGCTTTTTTTTTTTTTCCCCAAACGATGCAAGACAATATAGTACAATCCCTGTAGTTACACTGGATGGCTTTATTTGTGTGTTTTGTTTGCTTGCTTGCTTTTAATTTACTGTCTCTCGTTTTTTTTTTTTCTTTATCTCTCTGTATGCCTGTCCTGCTCGCCCCTTTCCCCGCTTGTTCAAATTGATTTAACTTCCTAAATTGTCACTGTGAAATAGGTTAGCTGCCGCAATTACAGAGCTCCTAATTAAAAGAAGGATGCAAATGTATTCATAATTGTGTGGCTGTCTTATCTAGTCAGCGCTTGGCACTACTTTAAAGCAAACACAGGAAAATTACTCTCAGTGTCAGAGAAAGGGAAGAAGAAGGAGAGTCAGGAAAAAAGAACGGGAGTGAGGGGGGAAAAAAAAGACCCCTCTCCTCCACAAAGATCTAATTAGCTGTCGGCCCGAGATGACAGTGTGTTCTGAAGCTTTCGCTCATGCCATCTATTAAGTGACTAAAGCAATCTTTGGAGATGGAGCCTGCGGCCAGAGCTGAGACCTCACAGGCTCAGGCTGCTGCCACCCCAGGAGCTGCAGGAGTGACTGCCCCCCTTTCATCACCTCTCTATTATCCCTCAACTCTCGACTGGAGCACACAGTGAAGAGTTTATTCACACTCTTCAGAGTTCTTAGCATTGCAGTAATAATACATTACATAATAAAAATGTAAATCATGGAGAAATAAATCTGTACAATAAGGCTACTCTCTTTCTCTCGCTCTCTCTCCACATTCACAGGCTGGCCGTAATAAAACGGCATGCCTGAAATTGTGTAGGTACCCCCTCGTGCTGTCAGAACACATCGGACCCACCAAGGCATGGACTCCATGAGACCTCGGAAGGTGTGCTGTGGTATTTGGGACCAAAATGTTAGCAGCAGATTCTTTACGGCCTTTATCAGACGCTTTTATCCAGAGCGACTTCCATTCCCTAACTGCAGGGGGCAGTCTCCCTGGAGCAACTTGGGCTTAAGGGTCTTGCTTAGGAACCCAGTGGTGGTGTGCTGAAGATTGGATTGGAACCCATGACCTCTTGATCCAGAGGCACGTATCCTACCCACTAGGCCACCACACCCTTTAAATCCTGTTAGTTGTGAGGTTGAGTCTCTATGAATCAGAATAGTTTTCCAGCACATCCCACAGAGAATCCTAGTTTGCTAGAAGTCAATGAAGTCATTGTTTCTTTTTTGTTCTGTGTTCTTCAAATCAGTCCTTAACAATGTTTGCAGCACAGCAGGGCACAATATTAATACTGAAACAGACATTAGGAAATACCGTTGCCATGAAGGGGAATAACTTCAGGTGAACGAGTCAAAGTAATATCCACATGAACTGCCACAGCATGGTTTCCCAGCAAAACCTGGTGCCTCCTCCCCAGGTAAGTAACACGCGTGGACCCGGCCATCTACATGAGGTGAAAGTGTAATTCATCAGATCAGGCACATACTTCTATTGCACCATGGTCCAGTTCTGATGCTCATGTGCCCACTGAAGGTGCTCTGAGTGGTGCAGAATAAAACACTGCCCAGATAAACAGCTTTCTAATGGCTTTTCCCAGGCTGTATATACGTATAAGTAAGTCCTTCTTTCTTTGTGTTTGTCATCTGAAGCAGCTTCAATACACAAAATGTAGATAAACCTACTCACCGTCTCTCCATCCACCGATGCGGACGATAAATTCTTACTACAGTTGTCCTAGAAACCTCTCTCTCTCTCTCTCTCTCTCTCTCTCTCTCTGTGCTGTGTGCATTACAGTAATGAACTAACACACTGATCTAATCAGAATGAGTGTATGTGTGTACCTGCATCCCAGCGTGTATTTGCATGCATTTCTGCATGTATTTCGTTCTTTGTGGGGACCAGAGATCCTCCGAATTATTGAAAATGTGCATTTCAGTGTGTGGGGGGGAAAAATGCTTTTGGTTTAAAAAATTATTTAAAAAAAAAAAAAAAATGTCGAAAGAGAGCTAAAAAGGCTAAGGGCGTTTTGTGTTT
Organism: Hydrocynus forskahlii; assembly: GCA_037974365.1. Lineage (NCBI taxonomy): Eukaryota > Metazoa > Chordata > Actinopteri > Characiformes > Alestidae > Hydrocynus > Hydrocynus forskahlii. Next base: position 17,254,743 of record JBBPCX010000038.1, on the reverse strand, counting down.
AGGTGCAGCATTATTGAGCCACGATGATACTTAAAGTCAATGGAGATGCATCAGCAAAGATAGGAATACAGGCCTACACGTGTGTCTGTGTTAGATAATCCTCTAAATGAGTCTGCTGCCAAAGTCACAGTGTACGCCGCTGTTGGCAGGTAGCTGGGACAGCCTTGCTGGGCTGCTCTGAGGGATGTGTGGAGCTGGATTGTGAGCACAGCTGTGGAGAGGTACAGAGATGCTGGTGTTAATCCATCGTTCAGGCACACGGCAAACAGTGTAGACCAGCGCTAAGCTCGGAACCTTGTGATGGATTATTCTTTGGGTCCCAAATCCTACTTTTTCTTCTATTTTTTAATGTCAGGTCAAAGTAATGTATTTTGCAGGGCGATACTGTAATTTACCAGATCATTTCCAACCTCTCTTTGTCCATTAGAGTCAGTCAGTTTGTTTTTGTATATGTAAATAACCGAATTTTTCTGAATGGCCCTGTTTTCCAGGGGTGGGCACAGATAAATGTATTTTTTTTAAAATAAGATGGCAAACACCCTAATTGTAGGTGTATCCAAAACAAAAAAAAAAAAAAAACTACTGAGTTTTCAGATAAAAATCCAAGGGATCACAAAATCACTTCACAAACCTTCTGATCTATCCTCTGGCCTCTGATCTGTCCCTTCACCACTACACTGACTCTAGCTGATTAAGTGGACAATGTCTGAGAGCAGCTTTTCTCTGCCTAACGAGGCGTGCCATAAATCTGACGCGTGCAACCAATCGCCAGATCAAATATTATGACCTACCTGTTACATCCCAGATGCCACAGCCATGCCACCTGTGCTGTGCTTTGCACATTCTCAGTCTCCGGACCACTGAACATGGGATCCCCTGGTCTTTTTTTGTTTCTCATCGCCCGTTTAAGTTTTTACATTCATCAGTCTTTTCATTCCAGGTGTATTGCCACGCCTTGCTCTGTCATTTGGTTACGTAACCACACGTATTTTTTTAACCACCTTTGGTTTACCCCCGTTTTTTGTATGTTCATCGCCCCATGTCCATGCCGCTGTCATGTCTTACCCCTAGTCTGCATCTCCCCACGTGCTTTGTTTCCCATGTCTGGGTTGCATATGAAGGCCAAGAAATGTGATTTCCACGTAAAGGAGACTGCATTTCTTGGCTTCATCACTGGTCCACTGGGAGTCAAAATGTATGAAGCAAAGGCGTCCACTGTGTCTGAGTGGCCATAGCCTTGTATGGCAAAAGTTCCTGGGTTTTGCTAACTTTTACAGGCACATTAATAAAACTTTTAGTTCAGTCGCTGCCCCCCTCACAGGCCTAAGGCAAGCCAAAAAAAACCCCCATCTACGAACACTGAGGCTCAGCTGGCATGCACCAGATTTAAAGATCTATGTACCTGGGCCCTGATTTTAAAGCCGCCAGACTTCACAGGAACGGTTTGCGGCAGAAGTAGACGCCTCACAGGCGGGACTGAGGGTGGTCCATTCTCAGCACAACTGAACCCCAAGTAAGCTCCCAGGCGGGGTGCAATTTTGAGGCTGGGAACCGCAAGCTGCTCAGTGTCAAAGCGGTGTTAGAGAAGTGCTATCATTGGTTAGAGGGGGCCCAGCAGCCTTTCTCAGTGTTAACCGACCACTGGAACTTGGAATATGTCCAGCAGGCCAGGTGCCTGAATTCTTGCCAGGCCAGGTGGGCATTGCTTTTTACAAGATTCCAGTTAATGATCACTTATACGCCCTAAGAACAGGAAACCTGGTGCTCTCTCCTGCCGATACCCGATGCTGGAGGCCTCTGTTTGTCCTGAGCCCATTTTTCTCTTGTCCCTGCTGGTGGCTCCGGTTGCATGGAACCTCAGTGAGGAGATGCCCAGTGTTCCGGTACTGCGGCTTGCCATAGGATATTCTCACTGACTGTGGACCTCAGTTTACCTCTCGTGTCCGGAAGCCGTTCCTGAGCAGACTGGGGTCCACGGTCTGATGGTCAGGCTGAGTGTATCATTCCGAAGTTTGCCAGGTTCCTCAGTGTGTACTGCCATGGCCAACGGCACTACTGGGCAGAGTCTCTCTGGTGGGTGTCCAGAACTCACTGCGCCACTCCACCTCAGGTCTGATGCCCTTTGAGTGTGTGCTTGGGTATCAACCCCTGCTCTACCTGTGGGACACCATGCCCACCATGCCCTCTAATGTGGACAACTGGTTTCGACAGATGGAGTGTTTATGGAGGGGACCCTTGCCTCCATCAGACAGGAAATTCACAGGTTCTGGGCCCGGGCTGATCCCAGCATATCAGGTACACAAACTCTTGAACAAACACTACCAGTTGGGGCACATCCAGTACTTGGTTGACTGGGAAGGGTACGGCCCAGAAGAAAGGAACTGGGTCCTGTCCAGAGATATTCGTAGTCAAGAACTGATAGATGAATTCCATCGGGATTGGTCGGATAGGCCTGCTCAACATCCTAAGGGGTGACTTCCTGTTTGTTGACAGGATGTGCCTCCTGCCCGCTGGCCCACAGGACACCCTCGTGGGTGAGTGGGGGTGGTGCTGTCACGCCCATGTTTTCCACATTCTCCACATGGGCCTGGGATCTCACGGTCTTTGTTTTCTGTTTTACTCATGTCCTGTTTAAGTTTCCACAACTTTTTGTTCCGTGTCACTACCCCACTACCACCCCATTTACATAACCACCTTGTTTTACCTCCACGCTTTCTTTACCCCCCCCCAATGTTTTGTAGCCTGCATCTATGTTTAGTTAAGTACTCCTCCTTTCAGTTAATGCCCTTTTGATTTTTCCCACCTGTTTCTTGTTCAGTTTCTTCTCTTTAAATACCAGCCTGACCTGGAAGCCATTTGTGCTTTGTATGTGATTCACTGTATCCTGTTTTGTTTTACAGACTCATGCTCAACCTTGAGACTGTTAAATCCAGCGCTTCTGACCACACTCTTTGTTTCCTGGCTAGTGCTTGGATCTACCCTTTGTGTACCTCACAGAGTTCTAAGCATGTTGTTTAGACTCTGCCTGGTGACCGGCCTTTTTCATCCAGGCAGCCACTGTAGCAAGCACAACCCTTATTTTGCTTCTGTTCTGCACCTTTGTTATGTTTTTTTTTTCTCGAATAAAACGTTGCCCTGTGATTTTGGCACGTGTCTACGTCTGCTCCCTCGCACACTAACCATGACATTGGAGCCCCCACATATCCTCGAGTTTACCCAATTAAAGGTTAAAGTAGGCATCAGTTTATTGTTTAACGGATGGCTAATAATTGAATTACAATTAAGCTATTTGGTGTTTGGCATTGAATGGACCTACTTTGCATCAACAACACTGACTTCATGACAAACAAGTAATTCATGTGCACACAACTGATATCACCTTTATCCATAGCCACTAGATTCTAGATAATTAATAATTCATTTGGCAATCATAAATATAATAATAAATTGCCAGACAGTAAGTGATGTTACAAAGGACTGACTATGATTCAGGAGTGCAAATCCCTCTTGTTTGCCTGCGTTTCTCTCTCCTCAAGTGGCGCTGTCTCACAAAGCACCTATTTGTGACTCCAATCTTGTTCTGACTAGCAAAAGTCGGAAAACAACTTCGAGGCGTGCATTTTCAAGATTGTACCCACAGTCTTGTTCAGCAGGACAGACTTATTTGGGAACAGTTTCCACAAAACACAAAACAGGTCCCATTACACACTCTTAGAGAGAAGTGAGCTACAAGAAACACCTGTGGTGGATGAGTTACCAACCTGCTGTTTAATGACACTGCAGCTCATCGATGCTAATGGCAGTTCAGCACAACACTTGTTTGTTTAACAAGTTACAGCAACTCCAAATTGCCTTTTGTTCTGTTTTTTTTTTTTTTTTGTGCACAATTAACCAAATCTTAATTAGCTAGTTAACATCAACTGTGAGGACCACTGCTCAGGTCAAACAGTCAGTCAGATACATGTACCATAAATACTGCCAAGAATTATTTAGCAACCGTGAATGCCAGGGGTTTGTTTGGTTCATTACTACGTATGCTGTTAGCCATATGACAGTGACATGTGTTAGTAGCGTAATAAGCATGCAGTAGCTGGGGCTGTGGTCTTCCATGGGATAGAACCAGGAGGGGTGGTCAGTGGGAGTGGTCAGGTTATGCCCTACATTGATTGTTGGCGATATCTTTGTGTGCATTGCTATTAAGGGTAATTTATCAAAAGAATCATGATAGATTTTTTTTTCCCTGAAACTCCTACATTACAATCCATTTATTACCTGGTGATTTTATTTGCACGGACCCTGGTAGTTTTGTCTTGCTTAGCAGTTTGAATAAAATAAAAACAACTGGGTGAAAAGCTTCATGCAGGATGTTTCAAGTCAAAAAAGAACGCAAAGACATTTTATGGATTTATAACAATGTTATCGTTATCAGTATTACATAAAATGTAAGGGAGTAATACATAAAATGGCTGTATTTGTGCTTTAGACATTGAGACCCCTGGTCCCATTCATCGCTCTTGTAAAAAAAAAAAAATCAAACCATACTGAAGGATTTAATGGCATCTTAGCGATTTCATCATTTAGAAATTTGGAAAAAATAGTGGAATTCCCCTCTAATTATTGGCTGACAGAAAGGCGACATCACTTTCTATACAAAAACACTTTCAGTGATAACTGGAAAAGATACACACACAAAAAATAATTCGCACGCCTACCCATGGCTTCACAAGGGCTGTGTGTGAAGCCATAAAAGACTTGATTTCCTTCAGTGTAATGATGTAATATATTAATCACTATTTAATTATATATCATTGTTTAATTAGTATGTGTTTATGTATTAGCAAGTTGACTTTACAAGCCTTTTCTCTACATGACTGGCTATGAATACTTATACCGAGTTTGACCAGTGCTCCTTCTCTGGCTGATCTTTTCTGCGGACTGTAAAACCTTATTGGAAATGCAGCCTAACTGGCCAATATGTTGTATTTTCCAAGTAGAGGACTATAAATACAAAGAATGATTTTCACAGAGTTATAAGCACTGTCTTGTATCTTTCTTTGTGCTTGTTTTATGGAAATGCCCTTTTGGGCGTGTAAAAATAGAGTGCACATGGCTAAGGTGGAAAGGTCTTGTGAGTAGGCGATCCAGTATGGGTGTGTGTAATATGAGGCGCTCTACGTGCTCCGGGGAGGGATCAGGCAACACACTCATGGCCTGTACACTTCCCAGCTTGAGGAGGGAGATCCACAGGGCTTAACCTGGGCTTGTTAATGAATTAATGACACACACAAACACACGCAGGCACGCTCAGGGGGGACTTCATTAGAAGATAATAGTACGACATGTGGGTTTCAGTGGGCGGTAGATGTGACAGGAGGGGTCAGGTGGAGGTCATAATGAATGCACGCTGAGCGCGGCTGCGGCAGGAGTGGACGCTAGGGGCTACAGCACGGCCTTTAAAGCTGGGTGCTGATCCTGGATCAGTTTTGTGGGCTGCTTTACACTGGTGGTTGTTGGCATTTGTGTGAGGGAAGCACACCCCAGGCTGTCAATCAAATGCAAAATAGCTGAAGAGAGCCACATATCAGCTTTTACCAGCGTTCATGTTTTACTGCTTGGAACTACCGCTGTAACCTTTTTAACAACTGCGTTGTTTGCCTTATGAGAAAGAAGTAAATATAAGCCAAATGAAATGTCAGGATATAAGTGATTATAACAAATTGTTTACACTAAATTTCCAGTTTATTTCGATACTCCTACCTTGTGTCTACTGTCACTCTCCAAATGATCAGGTATCTACCCCATAAGTGCACTCTGTAGGTTCACAATCAGAGTATGAGGCTACTCGACCCCTCCCTCAACTGAAACCTTATTCACTTTGCTAGCTTTCTCCACTGCTCTCTCTGATTACAGATTGTGTGACATTACAGGTGGCCCTTGGATGCCCATGAATTGTTACTGGTTGACGTGAACTGGGGCAGCTGGTGGCCTAGTGGTTAGGAAGTTGCCCCTGTGATTAGAAGGTTGTGGGTTCGAATCACAGGACTGCCAGTGGCACCGCTGAGGTACCCTTAAGTAGGGTATCATCCCCACAGGGTACTCCCAGGATGCCTGCTTCACTTAACGAATGGGTTAAATGCAAAGAAAGAGTTTCACACTGTTTACACTGTGTGCTGTGCTGGGTTAACGTGTGACTATAAGTGGCTTCTTTATTTTAAATTTATTGTAAACTCTTTATTCGACCCACTAAGATTTAACTAACTTAAAAAAATTACTTTTTCCGGAAATGTTCTTTTTCAAAAACCATGTGCCCCCAGTTTGAGGACGCCTGAATGAGAGACTGATAGATAAAACTAGATAAAACACAATTTGCCTCAGGCATAGTCTAACCCTAATCAGTAGTCAGTGGTCAGTTAGATCGTCTACACTGAGTAACAGTAAACCTGCAAAGTGGATGTATATTGTGGGTGTTTATAATAAAATGGTGAAGGAGTGTGGGCACAAGGTAGGTGTGCCTAACAAACTGGCAACAGAAAGGCCACTCACACCTGGTCGTTTTTATGCATCTTGAGTATCACCATTACGGCTGGGTGCAGCTTATTCACATAATAATGCGGGTGTAAGTGCACCCATGAAAATTTATAAGGCTTAGACCACTTCGGGAGGTGGTCTGAGATGCATTATAGCCAGATGTTACGCTAGAGTAAACACATTTGTCGCTCAAGTCAAAGCCTGGTTAACCCTTACTTTGCATAATTGTTTGTCTACTAGCGGGTATTTCATTCAAACAATTTGAACATTTTAAGCAAATGTCAGAAAAATAAAATACAAAGTAATCTAAATGCAAATTAATTTAACCACTGAATTCTTGAAGATATCACACGAATGTGGTGCGGGACGTGAGATAATCTTGTCTGTCGGATGGATACACTCCTTTATTAGCTCATGGTAGAGAGTATTAGCATTACCAGGGAGTTTGGCTGGTGGTTAGGGAGTTGCCCTTGTGATCAGAAGGTTGTGGGTTCGAATCCCATGTCTGCTAGCACCGGCACTGAGGTATCCTTGAGCAAAGTACCATCTCCACTCACTGCTAACTGGGCACTGTGCCACTGGCCACCCGCTGCCTCACTTGGTGAATGACTTAAATGCAGAGAACGATTCTGTGGTGTTCACACTGCTCTGTGCCATGTTGTGTCCATATATGGAAAGTGGACATTTTAAACTTTCGCTCATTCTAATATAAAGAACTTGTCTTGGATTGTTTAGGCATTTTTTTTATTTATTTCTGATGTTTCTACTTTGGTTTTAATGCACATTATTACAAATTCTATAAAACAGTGGACAGTTTTATGTAAAAAATAAAACAGAAACAGAAAAAAAATAGAGAAAAACCAGGAGCAGCACAGTTGTTTTCTATAACCTGATTTGCATATTGAATACTAAATTTAAAATCTTGTAAATGTTCAGTCCAGCTACTAGTTATATAAAAGCACTAGTGGTTGCACTTATTTATGTCCAGTACCGATACTAATACCTCAAGTATCTACTGATGCCGATACTAGTATGATGCTGTCTCTTTCCCCTCTCTTAAACAACTAAACTGTTGAAAGTACATTTGTCTGGATGCCCTTTACATCTGAAATGGCTCTCTGCTTCCTCTGTACTACACTTTGTAAGTTTCTACACTCGTACAGCCCACAGTTTGTCCATTATGGAGTTCTTACTACATGGCTGAGTCACCAATGCTTTTTTGGGTGTGCGAGACTGTATTTTAATTCTCACATAGCGCACTATGTGGGGATGTATGGAGACGCAACCTTGCTTCCCATTCGTGTTGCTTGGATCCTCCTCTGTCAACCTCTTTTCACTGCACGTTGCTCTAGGTGTAGTTAAGCATTCACGTGATAATTCACACCTTTTCTGATGGCAGATCCAAGTAGTTTATCCTGTATAAGATCCAAGATACAAGTATTCAGAATACCCTTCCAAAAAAGCGGAAAGTCTAAATGGTCTGAGTGTACAAAGCACTTTTCATACAGTCATATCGCAAACAAAGAATACGACAATAAGCAACTTAGAAGCACACGAAGCCTACAAACTTATGAAAGAGGCTCATGAATGTTAAAAGAAAAAGACTGCTACAGGTGAAAGAAGCACGAGAGGTGTGAAGATGTTATGCATGTAGCCCAGTGTAGTGTGCTGGCTCTCCTCGAGCGTGGAGGCTTGGCCCTGTGTGGCTGGCAGTGTGAGAGCGGAGAAGCTAGAGGAGGAGTGCTCTTAGCGGGAGCTCAAGCATCCAAGCATGCTGGAGCTTCAGGCACTGCAGCACTTTAGCAGGCCAACAGCCGCCTTCTCCTGAGGATCTGAGGACTATCTGAGGTAGGCCAGAACATTTTGGAGGCATTCTCCATTCTGGTAGATCTTCGTTAAAGCCCTAGAAACGTTTCTTTTTGAGGATATTTAAATAATGAGCCATCAGGAGGCCAATTATTAGTGTTATTTTGGCCATTCACACATTATTGTTGCGTACACCAACGTCCCTGTACATTTCATATCGACTAGAAACAATACAAATGGCTCAAAATTACTTGGGGCGAAAACTTAAATGGACCAAAATATTTTTTGTAATAATTATAATGTATAATATTATTTTTATATTATAAAAGTATAAATAAATTACACATTTTACAACATTTTACGCATTTTGGAGATACGAGGTGTTGTTTTGACAGTGACTGTATATTATTCCGATTTATTCCGAATGGTCACATTTTGAGTCTGCACTTTTTCCATTTGTTACCACATAACAAGAAATAAAGGTGAAAAGGATGCTTTTGCTTTTTGCAAAACTTAATCAAATTCAAATTAAATTTTCATCAAAATTCAAAGATTTTTTTTTCCTCTTCTACACATGATCATGAATGTGAAGCAGATAAAACTGTAAGAACATACAAGTACAAACATATATATATATATATATATATATATATATATATATGTATATGTGTGTGTGTGTGTATGTATGTGTGTATGTATAT
>JBBPCX010000038.1:17225089-17237939 GCA_037974365.1 Hydrocynus forskahlii | reverse complement strand
CCACTACTACTACTACCGCCACCCCTACTACTACCACCACTACTACTACTACCACCCCTACTACTACTACCACCCCTACTACTACCACCACTACTACTACTACCACCACTGCTACTACTACTACTACCACCACCACCACCACTACCACCACTACTACTACCACCCCTACTACTACTACCACCACTGCTACTACTACTACCACCACTGCTACTACTACTATTACTACTACCACCACCACCACCACTACTACTACTACTACTACCACAACTGCTACTACTACTATTACTACTACTACTACTACTACTGCTACTACCACTACTACTACTACTACCACTACTACTACTACTACTACTACTACTACTACTACTATTACTACCACTACTACTATTACTACTACTGCTGCTACTACTACTACTACTACTACCATTACTACTACTACTATTACCACTACAATTACTTCTACTGCTATTATTACAACTACTGCTACAACCATTACTACTACTACTGCTACTACTAATGCTACTACTACTACTACCACCACTACTACTACAACTACTGCTACTACTACAACTACTACTACTACTACTAATAATAAATATTGTTATTATAACGAGCTGATAGGATGTAGAAACTGGATGTACTGGTTAGTAGTGTGGGTGGATGTGAGGAGAGTGCTTGACAGATCTATCTAAAACAGGAAATGTCAGTGGGGCTTGAGGGCTGATTGGAACATGTGTGTGACCATTAAAACTGAAGTCTTCTATTCTGCTGTGTGCTGTCAGTGCAATCACACACACACACACACACACACACACCTCTCTCTCTCCTTCTGCTCTCACCTCATCCTCACTTTCTTCACCTCCTTTCTTTCCACTCTACCTTGCCTTCAATTCACTGCACAGCAACTTGATTTATTTATTTATTTGACTGCCTTTGTTCTGGCGCTCTCCGCAAAATGAGATGAGTTTAGCTGGCACATACTTTCTTGCCATCCGTGTAATCTTCACCCTGTCATGCTGAGAGATGGAGAGAGAGAGAAACAGACAGACAGGGGTCAAAACTGATAGAAGGTTAATCAACCATTTTTACAGAGCTATTTCACCCAATAAACTTTCAACTGAACTGATGGGATTGCAGGGCCGAAACAGCTTGCTAGCGTACACAGCCGTGACTGCATCAGAAGAGAGCCCGGCATTACATAGGAACAGACCCATTGAGACAGACCACATAAACTTAACTCTCTCGCCACTTTATCAGAAACAATTACCTTGTACCAGTGGTGTAACTACTGCCAATGCAGGCCAGGCCTCTTAACATATTTTACTGGAATCACTTATACTACATCACAGACTCCAGCACAGCAGCGCTTTAGTTTTCTGCCTAACTAAACACACCTGATTCAATCCATCATAACTGGCTTTTGTGAACAGAATTCAGTGCATTTGACAAGAAAAAAGGGAATCTCTGAAGAGTTGTAGCCCGGAAGGAAACTAGTTTGACACAACCGCCATGCACACTATTTCATATAATACCTAACACCTAATTTAACATACATAACCCAGATTTTAGAAACAATAATGTGAGCGTAGTAAAGACCTATGTGTGCTTATTTTACAGTTAAATTTGTACATTTTTGTTTTCAGCACTTGCAGTAGTTTAAGTTAAGGCTGCATTTTCACAGCAAATCAAATCACTACCTTTGCCGAATGTTGGTCACAGAGACATCGCTAGCTACAAATCAGCCTAATATATTTATTTTTAACTGTAAAAGCATAAAGTTTAATGTGTAGCCTATTTCTTGACCAGTATCATGGACACACTGGTTTTACAGTTGATTTTCGATGCCGAATCTCAACAATTTGATTGGTCAGGTGGTCTGACTGGGGTGTTGGTGGTCTAGTAGTTAGGATACTTGCCTCTGGCTCAAGAGGTCATGGGTTCTGGAGCAAGAGGTCATTGGTTCAAATCCTGCCTTCAGCACACCACCACTGAGTTCCTGAGCAAGACCCTTAACCCCCAAGTTGCTCCAGGGAGACTGCCCCCTGTAGTTAGGGAATGGAAGTAGCTTTGGATATGAACGTCTGCTAAATGCCATAAATGTAAGAGGTCACTGCTAAGTTAATCTGCATACAGTTTGTACAAAAAGAAAGTGCAGATTGATCAGGGTGTGCATCAGTGGGTTGCTGTGTCAGTTATATATGTACATTGTTTCTCAAAGTATTGCTTGTAATACAACCATGGAGAAATTCTATCACAAAATACAACAGTTTTTTCACCACTGGCCAAGTAATTTAGAGCATTAGTCTCCATTTCTGTCCTGTCCTGTCCACACTTGTGTAGTCTTGTGTTCTTTGTGTTGCACCATGGTCCTGTTTCATTTCACTGTGTATTGTGTATATGGTTAAAATGAAAATAAACACCTACTTGACTTGACTTGACAACTCAATTTGCACTGAGCTAACCACTAGTAATTTACTTCAGCACATGGGCATATGGGCCTGCGTTCTGGGTGGCCTCTGCTTCCTTTCAGTGAATAACTTTCCTGTCCCACCTCAGTTTAATAAGGCTACGTGAACACTGGCAGCGTGTACATATTAGAAACCATTGTTTCTGATGAATGCGCGAGCACCGTTAATGGCATTCGGCTTCAATATGCACCGCAACTTCCAACGCTGCTCTATGGCACAGCACGCCACTCAGCATATTGTTTACTGCATAAAAATAAACTTAGAACAAGAGCACAAAAATCAACAGTGGATCATGTGTGGCTTAAAATTTGTAAGCACCAGATGGTTAACTAGTAAATACGACTTCGCTCCATTCAGGTGCTTGTTCAAAGATACGCCCACCACATGGAAAAGTAAACCTTAAACCGTCTCTTTCTTTCTAGTGTGCTGGAACTAAACATGCTAAATTCATCAAATCTCTTTGAAAGTTTGTTTTTCATTAACTCCATGGAAGTAGTGTGTGAAATTAACTTCAGCTTGATGTTAGTCTGTTTTTTTCAGACACCCGTTTCCCTGATTGATGAAAATGCTCATACAGTTTCTGTCAAGTTTGCATCTTGATCTAAGGTTTAGGCCAGTGTTTTCCAACCCTGGTCCTGGAGGCCCACAATGCTACATATTTTAGCACTGTCCCTGCTCCCAACTTGTTAGCAACACTGGTTTAAGCCATTTATATTGTATTTTTTACATTTATATGTTCAGTCTGTGTTCTCAAGCATTTCACGGGAATGTTTGTGGTATTATAATGAGTTGAATAAGAAAAGGAAAGACCGCCTTTTGCTGAGTTTGGAGGAAATGATAATAAAGTTGACTTGACCTCCGAATGCACCAATGAATCAGATATTAAATTAACTGAATCAGACTGAATTTAACTTTATCTCTTATTAAATGTAGCTGTGTTATTGGGCTGCCATGCCAGGTCTGTGTAATTCTGCTAAAGCATAGCTGCTGTTTTTAAGACGGTCTGTAAAAATGCTTGCAGTGCTGTGGTAAACTCTACGATATTGCGGCATTTCTAAACTAGTACTTAAAGGCTAATGTAAAGACACTACTTTGCACATGTGTTATGCTTTCTATCATTAAATAAACACAACCCTGGCAAAGAAGTGCTTTAGCTAGATTTTGTATCAGGCTTTGTTTACACTGCCGGGCAAATCAAGTTTGTTTCTTAAACCAGATTTTTAGACTTGAATGTTCATATTGTGACTAAATCCAGTTTTCATGGTCAGACTATTTGCTTGCATATCCACCAATTGTTGCCTTAGTAATGACACAAGTGTGAGTACCCAGACTGGAGTCGTTTGCTGCTCCTTAAAGGGGACATATTATGCAAAACTCACTTTTTGCCTCCTTTTGTATTTCCATTTGTGTCTCTACTGCTCCTAAAAACACTCCAAGTGCGAAAAAAAACACCACCATTCCGTTTTCTGTGAGTCTACTGAAAGATGTTGGTGTCAGGAATCATGTGCTTCTATGAGCCGTTTGGATGCTCCCCTATTCTGATGTCAGGATGAGGAAATTTGCATAGAACCGCCCCTCACCTGTCGAGCCCCGCCCACTAGATTAGTTGAAGATCCTCCATTTTTGTCTGCTGGTTTTACGAGCACGCATTAGACACCGAGCACTACGGCTACAGGCAAAGGCAAGTCACTCATGAAGTGTTGTGTTCATCTCGCTCTGGGTCCGACTCGGGTCCAACATATAGGGCTGATAGCGCCTCTGTTTTCTGCTGTTTTTACATGTGGTAAACACGCAACGTTAGCATGGGATGGGTATGGCGTGGCCAGCAATAGCTTATTTGCATAAAAGTGACAGAGACCTTAAACGGCTCATTTTGAAAGAGACTGAAACTTTGAAGAATAGAGCTGGTGAGACTCTTTATGTGAGAGTGATTTTGTGCAAAGAACTTCATGGACTTGTTTTGTAGCCCATAGACCAATTATAATATGACATATATAATATAATATGTCTTCTTTAACAGATATAACCAACTTAAACAACAATAATGCTATATGACACAACAGTATTGTATCTTAACATGCCATTAGAGTAGGATGGCTTGGTCCGCAGGTCACCTTAAGGCTAATAGCCTCTTCCATTACCATTCAGAGACAGGCTTTAAAATTAAATCTTTACTCAAAGTCATTGCAAAGATACAACATAGAAATGAAAAACATGCTACTTAAATACCTGTTAAAAGTTCTAACTCTACATGTTTGAGCTATAAAATGTGGAGCATCACTTTTATCACACATATCAAAGACTGTTGGCCCTGGATAGGGAAAAAAACAGATTAATTGTATGCATTTGTACAAATCTGATTTGAAACAACCTACAAATATTTTTTTAAAATCAGGTTATTTAAAGTTGGATTGCATGTGGCTTTTTAATGCTCAGACTGCTGAAAATGTGTCCTGCTCAAATCAGCTATGCTTAACAATCGAATTTGAGCTGCCTGGTTGAATTAAGCCTAAACACATCCGTCTCTCCACATTCAACAACCAAAACCCCTCCCAGTGCCGTGATGGCACCTCCTCTGGCTGATCTGCATATGTATGAATGTGAAAGGGGTGAGGGGGTCCTTCAGTTTAGCTCTTCATGTGAGTTTCTCCTAAGATGATTTGCCAGTTTGTTTAATCTTTACTTCACCTCATCGTTATTCATTATATTTTACGCCATCTTGACCGTGATATCTAATACAGGAGGCTAATTATTCTCAACAGTCTTCTCTTAAACATCGGTGCAAGCTGGGGTAAGGAAACGAATAACGACATGTAAAATGTCATTTTGAGGTGTCAGCCATCATTAGAATAGAACAGGAATACCTAGGAACAACACAGGTTAACATTGTTATTGTGTATGAACTGATTTGCATAATACGCACCACACAGCAATTGGATTTCAGTCCGACTAACCAGAGATATATTTCAGTGCCAAGTACAGAGACATGTGGTTAAATTCTTATCGGGTTACAATCCCGACTGGTTAAAATGACGATGCATTAATGGGGTCTTTTGTGGATCAGGCGGATGATTCACACTTTCAGGCGGATGATTCATACATTCATCAATTTCTGACCACAAAACCTTTCTTGGCTGGACAGTTTTAGCCATTGGACCACACTCAACCTCTCAATAAAACTGATATGCAAAAATATTCAGCAGCGCTGCTGTCCCTGGCACACTCATGCCAGCTCCACACACCACGCCACCACCAAATCAGCTTCCCTGCTGTGATGAGACCGAACCATCACTGCCAGTCAACAGCAGTCCTGTGCAGTTAATTTGTAAATGATGAGGATTCATAACACTTAGAAATGTTCAAAATCGCGTAAGACACACAGATCAGCGGTAGTTTTCCCCATAACTTTGGATCTTAAGATTAACGAGTGTGTTAACGAGATTCGCAATGAAAGTTCTCTCATACGTGGGTTTCCAAAAAAACACTCATTAAAACGACTCTTAAAAGGAGCTCAACACTCCTTCGCAGTGTGTGTCCCTTCTAAAGCATGAGTAGTTGCTAAACCGAAATAACAAGCTAGTTGTGTTGCTCAAGGCTTTAAATAATAAAAGAAATTTGCTTGCCTTTTCAACATGCTTTCTGCTGGTGTCAAGTTACTGCGTGCGCCCACACACTAGCTGCTTCCAAAGACAAGTTGAACGTGAACTGGACTGTGAGTGGGTGGGCATGTGCTGTGGCATAAGGTGACATGTACGTGTGGATAATTGAGAATCTCATAGCTAGCTGTTAATTTAATTTTGCAATTTTTACATGGAAACATTTACAGATTGTCTGTCACATAAATGTATTCCAGGAGGAGACTCTCATTTTAAGGGGCTCTCTTTATCTGGGGCTTTTTTAGGCTTTCGGATAATGTCTGCTATTTTCTAGGAACTAAAACCTATGTAATTTTAAATTTGTATTATTTGTATTATAATATTTAATTCAATAGAATCAAGGCTGTATGTAAACTGTTGACATACTGCGGTGGTACTCCTATTTCGTTAGCAAACAATGTTTGAATCTTGAAATGCCAAAACATTATCAATTTATATTTGGTGTCTTGGTAAATATATAGTCGTGAGCTCTTTCCCTGATTAGGCATTAAAGGCTCTGGATTGTCTGGAACTCCTGTCATGTCAGATTTTATTTACAGTGGGTGGGAACAATTTCATAAAATAAAAAGAACATGGACATAGGCTTCCAACAAAATTCTGGACCCTTTGCTCCGCACATTTTAGAGATTTCCCAGCTCCCAGTGCACCTGAGCCAATAAATCAGTTAATTAGCGAGCCTTTCCTGGGCTGCAGTGGGTGTATTAGAGCAGGAAATCTAAAATCTGCTGGTCAGGAGGGATCCAGAACAAGGTTTGGGACCCCCGGTTCTAGTCTTCCTTGAAGTGCTAGATATACTGTATGGACATAGGTATTGGGACACACCAATTAATTAATTATTTCGTCCAGGTGCCCCCTTAGTTCCAGTAAAGGACAATCTTAATGCTTTAGCAGACCAAGACATTTTGGACAACGCCATGCTTCCAGTTCCAGTTATGACTGCAACAAGCCTCAGATATTTGCGGTTAATGTAGAGTGACCATGAAAATGTGCAATGCTATAAGCTTAGCACTAATACACCATTGAGACGGAGACGTCTTTTAACCATGTTTTGATATTTATAGCCCGAACTAAAGGCCTATAGTTAGAGTTTTCTGATTTATGTCATGCATGAAAGAAGCATGCCATCCACCAAAAAAGTGTCCAGATCCAATTGTGGACGTGCTGGGTGTGAGTAAGGCTTGTTCCAGCCCAAATTAAACCCTGATATGGTCCGAAAGTGCCCAGTGTTGAATGGAGTAGAGGGTGGCTGTCAAATTGTTCATATCAACAGATGCACTACATTGTTCACCTATTGGATATAATCAAGATGACCCTCATAAAGTGGAAATAGGAGTTTCTAATAACGTGAATGGCAACTGTGTGTGTGTGTGTGTGTGTGTGTGTGTATGTGTGTGTGTGTGTAAGAGAAATCTAATCAAATGACCAAAGCCTGGATGACAGGCTACAGTGGAATAAGGAATATTTTCTTCATGGTAAAACCAATAAATGCTTGTGAAATTAGAGGTCAAACTCTTCTGACTGTCCTCTTGAAGATGAATTGGACATGGGCCTGGACTGAACCGGAAAAGAAGTAATGTAATGATAATTGTTTTCTTTCTTCATCTTTTCCCTTCTAGGGCATGACAATGAAACTTGTTTTTATCTTAATGATTTGTCTGTTGTGCATTAGGATGTTTCATTTACTCTCAAATCTGATAACAAATTTGTTTTTAATGAAATGTGCCCACGCATACTAAATACTTCCTAATTAATGTAATGTTTTTGGGCAGCAAACTTAATTGCAATACATTAGAAGGAGTGAAAGGGGAAAAAGGCAGCAGTGGGAGAGAGCATGATGTGTGTGTGTGTGTGTGTGTGTGTGTGTGTGTGTGTGAGAGAGAGGTGGAGTGCTCTGTTGGTCTGGTAAAGGTATGGGGCTGAGAGTGTGCTTTCTTTCTGAGCTGGATGAAGGGATCTTCTCCCAACACTTGTCTTTTCCTTGCTCTCTTATTCTTAATCTCCCTTCACTGTCTGTCTGGATCCTCCGCTGCTACTCAAACGCAAGTGTTACTCTTCTGTGGAGGCTGTGGAGGCTTTTGAATGGGATTGGGACTTATAACTCCTCGCTACCTGTTAAAAGTAGATGGCTGAATGGGTTTCTATAGTAAAGGCCACGTTGACATTCAGTTGTATTTTATAGAAGATATAAGAAATGACCTTACTTGTAATATCAAATATGTGTTATATGCAGGTTACAACTTACATGCATACCTTTCCTTTTAAAATACCAACCATGTTTTAAAAGGACAGAGCAGTGTATCTGTCTCTCATTCTCTCTCTCACCAATTGGTGTGTGCAAATGCACACACACACCACTGTCACCTGCCCGCCTATCACTGTCGGTGTGTGTCGCTGCAGCAGTTTTAACCACTTTCCCACACTCAGGCCTGCCTCTGTAACTCCTCTGCTGCAGGTGAAGGCTCTGAGTCTGACAGAAAGCAAGTTACACTGGCACGTTTGTTTCGAGAGTAGTGCCATATCACAAAAATAGGAAAAGGTGGTGAGAAATAACAGCTGCGGTGTCACACCTATCAGCAGAACGGAGAAGGGGGGGTTCAAAAGGTTACTTAAAACAATTAACCCCAAGTACAAGCTTCCTGGCAGTAAATTCCTTATGAAGCGGGCACTACTTACACTGTACTACAGTGTGGTTTGAGATTGGCTTTTACAAAAGGTCTCGCATGCTATCTGCTTTCACCATCACAGATTTGTGGTCAACGTGAGTCATATAAAGACACTCTGTTTGTTTAGGTCTTTTGTCTTGTTTATTTTGTGCAGAACTGAACATTTTAATGTCCCAACCTCCTTTTAGCTTTTTCTTTTTTTTTTTCTGAGTTCACCTATTTGTCCCAGTTTCCTTTCAGATTTGTTCTTTTTTAGAATAGTTTTCCTTGAATATATTGTTCCCTGCTTGCAGCTACTACTATTTCTATGCCTTATCAATCCAAAACGGTGTCTTGGATGTGGCGAGAATGTTTGAAGAGATGTGCTGGCTGTTGGCCTGGTGGTCAGGGAGTCGCCCCTGTGACTGGACGGTCTTGGGTTCAAATCCCAAGACTGATGTACCCTTGAGCAAGATACCGTCCCCACACACTGCTCACTGGGCGCGGCGTCGCTGGCTACCCGCTGCCTCTCTTGAGGTAAATGCAAAAAACGTAATTTCACACTGTGCGCTGCGGTGTGTTCATGTGTGACGAATGGATACTTTTACACCATCCTTGTGGGCTTAAAGCAGAGGTTCGCTTCCATACTTCCTGATTAATATCCACCTGCCTGAACCTAAAAGGAGGTCGACTGGTATTAGAAGACAAGGCCTCTTTGGAGTCCGACATCCTTGCTTTCGAAAGGGCAGAGAAAATGACCCTCCTTAGAGCTGCAAGGACGGTGAGAGATTTAGCCATGGAGGAGCATCTGCAGAGATGCTTTGACCTAGTCGTCTAGCCATCACAATTTGTCCTTTGTCAGTGCATACACTATATGGACAAAAGTATTGGGGCGCCTGACCATTACAGGAACTTAAATGACATTGCATTCAAACATGTACACTTTAATATGGAGTAGGTCTTCCCTTTGCCGCTAAAACAGCCTCCACTCTTCTTGAAAAGCTTTCCATAAAATTTTCGATGGGGTTGAGGTCAGGGCCGGTCAAGTTCTTTCACACCGAACTCCTCCAGCCATGTCTTTATGGACCTTGTGCACTGGGCCACAGTCATGCTGGAATAGAAAAGGTTCCTCCCCAAACTGGGTCCACAAAGTTGGAAGCATGGCACTGTCCAGGATGTCTAGGGTCTGATGAAGCATTAAGATTGCCCTTCCCTGGAAGTACGTGAATTTTGTAGTTAAGAGGTGTGTCCCAGGACTTTTGTCCATGTAGTGTACATTCAGTAGATTTTATGGTATTTGTATATCTGCAAAAATATTGGTCATTTAACAAACTTTGCTTGAGCTAACGAAGTGATGGAATGATCCTTAACATGAGATTTCCCTAAAGGTGCCATGTTGTAAAGTTTATTGACATGGGTAGCCTCTTCCTCTGTATGTGCTTTTTAAGATGCATTTCCTTCTGCCGTACATGCTGTGCTTCGCTCATTTCATCACTCTTAGTTGAACATACTGTATTTCTTTAGGCTTGCATGTCCACCTCTAGTCTTACTCGCTCATGGCTTTTGCTCTGGGTTTAAAACAATAGAAAGTGTACTGGCCAGGGCCCAGAAGTGTGCTAGAGAAAGACTACCTCGTTGCTGCACACTGATGATATGAGAGTGTTCCCATTCACTCTCCCCATTGTGTGTATGATAGAGTGAGCCGTGCCAAGACTGCATGCTGTGCGACATTGCTCTCTCTATATAACGTTAACTCTCTCCCTAAGCCTCTCTTTCTCTCTCTCACACACACATTTACACATCTGAGGTCTTTCACAGTGATTACTCACTTTTAGGACTATGTGAAATCCGACTATGTGAAACTGCATTTAGACTAAGCACTACAAAGGCTAACGTAGGTATCATTTAAAAACTTGAGCAATTAGCATTGTGGAAACAAATCCAAATCATTGCACATCTGCCACAAACTCTTCAGTTGTTAAGTAGTCTTAAATAGCCTTGCTCATGTGGTTTTGTTATTGTTATATAAATATGGGCTTGAACATATGTATGGCTAAACAAGTCCTGCAGGAATTTTAACCTTCATGAAAGAATTATGAAGATGTGCTGCTGTAATTGGGCAGGAATTGGAGACTCGAGCATTTAAGATTTCAGATACAGCTGCAGGAGTATAGCATGTCCTGCAGGATTTGAAAAATTACACAAACTTACAAATATTTCTTCAGAATTCCTTAACAATCCGGATGTTCTTGTAGGAGATTTCTTCAGGACGCATCTAGTACATGACGCATCTCTACAGCAATAATTAAACTGACAGGGATTTGGCAAGCTATTTTGGAATAACCTTTAGTTGGAGAGGATCAATCTAGTTTTCTCTATTTTCATATGGCATATGGAAAATTATGTTAGTGTCATAAAAAAGCTAGCTTTAGGCCATAGAGACCTGTGGATATACATTTCTCTTAAATAAATTAATTTATCGTGAGATTAAAAGTCAGTACATATATGCCTTACATACTGAATCATCTGTCTGTTTAAATAAGACCTTTAAACAAGTGCACTGTTACTGTCAGAGTAATTATATATATATCACTGGTTTAATCAGTTTTTCGTGTTTTTTTATAATGCCGTTGTGTCTTTCTTGACCTACAAACCTCTGTATGTAACCAACACTGGAACAGTTTCCGTTGTTCTGTGATCTGTGGGAAATTGTTTATTAGCTACTTAGTCATTAACCGAGATAATGTTAAATAGGAGAGGAAGACACTTACCATCTCCTTCTAGTAACTGGTGTGTTCTTCTGTCGGAATGCTTTATATCCCATTTTAATGGAAAAAAGGACTAAAAACTGATACTGAATGTATAGCAACCTCTAGATCAGGGATTGTGTACTACTGGCATTCACAGAGGGCACAAGTGGGTGAAGCTTGGCGTGCACGCGTGCTGCTACTCAGAACGTTAAGAAATCGGTGAGTAGATTTAAATGAAATCTGACTAGTTAATTTATACCCGTTAGCAAAGTTAACTAAACTCACTGCAGCTTGTTAGGTAGGTAGCTGTTTGTGTTAGGTTTATAGCCACATACACCATATGAACAAAAGTATTGGGACGCCTGACCAATGACATTGCTTTCAAATACATACACTTTAATATTTACAGCTATAACAGCTTCCACTCTTCTTGGAGGGCTTTCCACAAGATACTGGAGTTTCTGTGTGAATTTGTGCCCTTTCATTCTGTAGAGCATTTATGAGGTCAGACACTGATGTTGGATGAGACAGCTTGGCTCACATCCTCTCATCCAAAGGTGCTGGATGGGGTTGAGGTCAGGGCTCTGTGTGGACCAGTCAAGTTCTTCCACACTGAACTCCTCCAGCCACGTCTTTATGGACCTATTCAGTCATGCTGGAATAGAAATGGTTCTTCCCCAAACTGGGTCCACAAAGTTGGAAGCATGGTGTCCAAAATGGTCTTGGTATGCTGAGCATCACTGGAAGTAAGGGGCCACAGGAATTCAATAGTTAAAAGGTGTGTTGGAATACTTTTGTACATGCCATGTAGCTAATCGCATAATATTACCTTAGTTATCGTCCCAGCGTTACGGTGCATAACATATTTTTCTTCTCTAGAAAGTCATTAACTTACATTGGTCAAAATATAGTAATCTGGGGTGTTATTGATGTTAGCTGCATGAGGAGGGTTCTCCCTTGGATGTCATCTGTGTTAAGTGGCCTATGTTGATGTTTTACAAGCAAAAAGACTAAGTTGATGGGGTATTACACACATTTTTCAGACTTTCTGCAAAATTCAATTGTTGAGATAGAAACAAATTACTTTAAAGTGATTTGATGTGAAATGTTCAGTAATATTCGAATCAGACATGTCAGAAATATTCTCATCTGTAGCAGTGCTTAGAGCCTTTTGATGATTATGGTATCCTATTTAATAATGCCAATGTAAGCTAGTGGTTAGGGTTAGGGTTATATTTAGGGTTAAGGTTATGTATTTGTTTCTCAAACTTCTTTTTCCTGGGGCCCAGTCATGTTTGGCTTTGGGGCTGCATGAGCCCGCAATGCCCACTAAC
>JBBPCX010000038.1:17212269-17224989 GCA_037974365.1 Hydrocynus forskahlii | reverse complement strand
TGTTTCTCAAACTTCTTTTTCCTGGGGCCCAGTCATGTTTGGCTTTGGGGCTGCATGAGCCCGCAATGCCCACTAACCGGTCGAAACGAGGAAGACACGTTGACAGAGCCACTCGGAGCACGTTTTTGGAGTTTTTCTGTTTCTGGACTGTGTTTTCGTTGCTGAGAAAGTGAGAAGAAGCGGTCTCGCACAGATACGCAGAATGGAAAGGCAGCACTGTTTTCGCTGCGTCTCACTCAGCTGGTGAACGGATCTCGCACTCAGAACATCCTCACCAGCCAGAGAGCTCCCCCCCCCCCCCGGTAAAACAATACGCTACAGCTAGCAACCCTCCCCCTGGTTCCAGATCTCACACCAGTATTGTCACTCCCCCCCCCACAAACAAATGCTTCCGATGCCCCTACCTCATGTAACGTGTGTGTGTTAATGAACGGTTTGGAGTGAATGAGACAGTGGAGTAGACTCTTGCTTAACATTCTAGATGCTGAAACAAGGGCGGGGAGGGTTAGCGCGTAAAATAATGCTTGCCATGACACAGCGTGCCCTCTCTTTTACATTTCTGTATGAGGAACAAAAATTAAAAACTCCTCTCCAATTCCATTGTGATTCACCAGGCCCGGCGTCAGAGCGGTGTTTGGTATGCGCATCGCCGCCGCATCTCAGCAGAGAAATACCTGGGGGGGGGGGGTGGGGGGGTTTGTTATGCGCATCTTAGCCGCGAAACTATTTCCTCCGGGATAAATAAAGTTTTCTGATTCTGCTTCTGCTTCTGATCTCGGGCCGACTTTTCCAGAATGCACAGATTGCCAGTCCGCCCCTGCATATGAGCGACACTAGAGTGTGTAGGGAGGGCGTGGTGACTCGCTGGGGGGGGGGCAATGCCTTCGAATGCCCCCCCTTGACGCCGGCATTGTGATTCACTAACTTAGCAGCTGAATTAATGTTCGTCGATGCAAATATAGCAGCTCATTTCGGCTTGCCAGGAGTCACGACACATTCCAACACCCTGACTTAATTTTAGAAATAACATTAGATATTATTAACATTTGAACTCTCATCAACTCACCTGATTGATTCACCGTGGCTGTCTAAAATTATCCTTGTGGCGTTGGTTTTGACAGATGGTTGTCGGCTAAGTCAGCTGTTTCTGTGCAGCACCTTCGAATTCTTCCACTACTGCGCTTCCTTCACTTCAGTGAGTGATCCATTATAAAAAGTAGCCTATCAGAGTCATACCCTTTTCCGTACTACCTGACTAGGCCGGTGACTAAAGGAGTGGGCTATCAGTACTCTGCCCCTGCTTTGAAAGCTCCCCCACAGAAAGTTATTACATTTAATGGTCATGAAACTACTGCCAGTGGCACTGTTTTATCAAGCCGGCTCCAAGTGTAATGAGGGATGGGGTTTACTAGGGTTTCAGTGATATGGGTCATATGCATATCTGTCAGCGCCTTTACATTTTCAAAAAAAGTAGAAACTGAAACAATGATAATGATAATAAGAAAAACAATGATGGGAAACTTTTTTCAGTCCTCCTTTTATGAGCCATGGTTTGGGTCGTATCACTGTTACAATGTGCAAAACAGTATTTTCATCCTTTATAATATCGCTGCCAACATGAAGTGAAAATCCAGCTTTAGGCACTGCATTTCTTGTTTTTGTTTTTTTTTGTTTTTTTTACCTTTATTTTATTCATGTGTTCTGAAATGCAGTCGTACCAGGTCTCAAGCACTTTAACCTTGAATCCTGTACCTCCAGCATATTTGTCTTCAACTGGAGTTGTATGGTATGGAAGTAGAACATTTCACTTTGATTGGAATCCCGTGGCTTGAGCATGATCAAGATCAAATCGTTGCTGTTTTACATGTGATTTTACTAAAGCTCTGGCTGCATTGACCTCTGAAGGGGTGAACCCTCACTACTGATATACAAAATGGAGGATGCAGCATGGTCCAGTGCCCAAACACGCAGTTACATACACCAATACACATTAATACGTAGCACTATACTCTCATGAATATACAGTGATGTTCCCTTATCCACTGAAGTGTATGGGTAGTAAGTTAGCAAGCTTGCTTTCAGCTAACAGCACCAACTTTTTGCCCATTGCACAAAATGACTGCACCTTTAAATGGTCAGGCAACTTAGAGTGCTGCACTACTTATTAGCTATGTTAGCCTGTGGTCCTAAACTAAAAAACGTGAGAAGACTTAAGACACCAAACATATCTTGGCTTATTGAATTGTCATCGGTGGAAAACTTCTGTTTCTTTGAATTTGTGAACATTTAGTTCACACTGAGAAAATCTGGAAATCTATATAAAAAGAGGATCATAAAGAAACCAGTTATTGTTAGCAGTAAATATGCATTATTTGAACTAACACCATGTATCACCAACCAGAGTGGTCTGTTACTAGTTCATTTTTAACACACCTTTCACTGACACAAGCCGCAAGCCACAAGCCACATAACTTGCGGTATAGTGTTTGTATGGTTAGTAGAGATGTAGTGGAACCGAAAGGCATAATTTGGTGTTAGATGACAGCTCGGCTTTATATGCAAATGATGTACTGGGCATTGCTTTAATGTGTTATCTCGAGCTTCGCTGGCCAGTCCTCTCTGGAGGACGTTGCTGTCCATGTAAGCCCCAACAGCCAGTTTCCTTGTGTTCTTGCTGAAGCATTGAAGCAACTTTTATTCCGTTTCTTCTGTCCCCCTTAGTTATTATTTTTTTTCAGTTGCTGTGGTCACTCCAAAATTGGACTGAGATGACCACTGCACTCTCCCTGATGAATGCACAACTGTTTGCGTTAAAATGTCATGGAAGAAGAACTCTCATAATGCAGTGAGTCATCCACAGCTATACAGTCTGAAATGTCCTCCCCTTTTGTGTCTGCGTGCATGTGTATGTGTGGGTGTGTGTGCGCCTACGAGTGTGTGTGTACGAGTGTGTATGTGTGGGTGTGTGTGTGTACGAGTGTGTGTGTACGAGTGTGTATGTGTGCGTAATGTGGGAACAAACTGGGCGCAAAATTGCTAGAAATGGTCTGGGTATGGTCATTAAAAGAATAAGAAAACAGGGCTGAAGAGTGTCCACTTGTGTTCCAGTGGACAATGACAATGAGTTTATGATGGATTTCATGTTTCTCTCTCTCTCTCTCTCTCTCTCTTGCTCTTTTTCTCTCGCTTTGTCTCCTTGTCTACAGAAATCTCTATATTTTTTGTGATCCGGCCATGAGCAGAGGCTGCAGCGGTCATCACCGAGATGAAGCATCCACTCACTCACAGAGCAAACACACACACACACACACACACACACACACACACACACACTGCTGCCACATAGTGCAGAGCATCATAAGGTTATTGTATAATTTGCATCAGTGACTGCTTGGGTCAGTGACTAAACCTTTTTTTTCCATAAAAGACTTCTACATTTCTAAAATTTGTATATAAATTAGCATTTTTTTTAGTTCATTTAAATACAAAATAGTTTAGATTTGCACAGAAAACATTCAACACTGTAACACAAAGCCATATTTAGACAAATTGGCATTTTTTATATTTGTTTTATATATATATTTCTGTATATACATAAAGACCAAAGCTAAAAATGCTGTTAAATCATATTTGTGGGCTACTGTTATGTTGTTTGTGCAAAACTCTAATCTGCGCTTATTCATTTAGCATTTGCAGTACAACTGATAACACAAAGCTATTCAAACTATGTGTCCTTTGCAGGAGGCTATGTGTTCTTCATAACATTTTACCTTGATTAACGTAACAAAAACCCCTACATCCAGTAAAGAAACCAATGGGCAGTTGTTTTGGTGTGATGTTTAGTGTGTTAGTTGACTTATCTGTCCTTTTTCTAAGTGTATTTTTTCACCCACATTTAGTTCAGAACTTCTCATGGTTGTCCCCAGATGCAGAAGATCTCATTACTGGATCGCGTCTGGACCTGTGAGTCTATTCATTATTATCCAGAAACTGACTCCTCAAGCTAGGGATGATAATTTAATGAACATTTGGCTGCAAAATATACCCAAAGTACTAGCAAATGACTACTAACCAAATATTTAAAGATGCTGTTTTGAAAATGAACTGAAAATTTCAAACTAATGTTTCCTTCAGTCTTTTGTAATGCATTGTAGTCTTTGTATTTGAATTAACAAATGGGGCACTCGTGTGGCAGATTCTGCATGTGCCACATTACATTCAGCTTACTGGTGTAATTATAGGATATTCTGGTTTGACCTATAGTGGACAGCTCTTTCCCTGGTAGCACATAATCACACAAACAGATATGATAAGAGCCAGTAGGCCTGTTTGCTTACGGCTCTCTGCAAGGCCAGTGATAGGATTTAGGCGAAGATCTATCACTTTCAGTCCTATAAACTGTGTAGAGCAGGCCAGATCTAATGCAGCAGCGCTCTGAAATTTAGCCCAGCGGTGCTTGGACGACCTCGAAGCTGGTAAGGCCTGCTTTCATAATTATTCATGTGATATGGCATTTCCATTAGGTCCCGCGCATGTGTTTATTTATATAGCCGCCAACACTCGCAAGCGGCAAGTGCAATTAAACCTGCGTCTCTGTAGATAAATGCGACATGACAGCATACAGGGCTAAGGAAGCTATCTATTAGAGTCCAGGACAATAATTCACGCAGTTATCGTTTTTGATTAGTATGTTTTAAATCAGCATTTTATTTACATAATTTTGGCCTCATCTCGGCTGCATGCAGTCGCATGTGATAAATATAATTGGCTCACGCAGCGGCGCTTGTCTGTTTGTGATCAAGCAGTTGTTTTTTGCGTGTGTTCTACATGGTGCTGGTTTGGCATGTTTCTGCAGGGGCACGGGAAAAACAAAGTGTATTAAATGACAATCAAAATTTATAGCTCAGGCGCATATGCACACACTGTTGTTTTGTTGTTTTTGATGAATTTGTGGGGTTAGGGTTACTTCTTTTTGTTCCTAAACCTGGTCTTGGAGTACCTCTTCCCTCCCTGAGCTGCACATTTTAGGGCTTTTCCAGCTTTAGAACACTTGAGCCAAATAATCCGCTCATTAACCAGCTGAAGTGCAGGCGTTACAATAGGGAAAACACTAAAATGCGCAATGCAGGGGTACTCCTGGACCGCTGCTTGAGAAGTCAGTATATTAGGGAATGTTTCTGGTGCTTTTCAGCCTGACCTCTAGCTGCAGCATCTGCATCTTGGGGTCAAGTAACATGGGCAGCAATTTTGACACTTTTCCTTAAAAACTTATTGACTCAAAACACATTTGTCATAGAGGCCAATGGGCAGCTGCTTCAAGACGCGCACTTTGACTTTAAAGTTTTCTATTATTTATCTATCCATCTGTCTGTCCATTTAATTATTTATTTTCCTTCAACATGTTTTCTGTCATTTCTGATGCTCCTGCTCTGTTTTGACAGGATACCCACTGACTCAAAACACAAGTACACTGTTCTTTATACATGAAAACACATTTTGATAACAGGAGCACTAGCATTGACTGGTTGCTTCTGTGTGCTTTGAGTCCTTGAGTTTCCTGTTGTTTTTCTAAGTACAGGGAAAAATTACAGTCAGTGGTAAACAACAGTGTGATCTAAAGATCTAGCAGATTTGGGATTAGTTTGAAAATCACTACATTATTCTTATTGTCTGAGGGAAACCATAAAATGACTGGTTTCCTGACAAACCGACAAGATGTCATAGTACTCTTCAAGTAGAGGAGTTTAGTGTTGAGCCAGCATGAATCTATTGAGAACCTGTTGGACTGCTTTGGGAAATGAGAATAAAAATCCACCAACTGTGGATGGTTTGTAGACAGCAGTGAAGAATGTGTGGGAGCCAGTACCCTCACATCATTAAAATAAAGCTTAATGAAAGTATAATAGATTAGTACGAGGCAGGCGTCAAGCCTGGAACACCCACAGTTGTCTTTTTTCAGTCACTGAGGTAATAAAGTAAAGCAGCATGTGTGAACACAGCACAGCACACAGTGTGAACGGTGTGAAATTCTTTCTCTTCATTTAACCCCTTCACCAAGTGAAGCAGCAGCCAGTGATGCAGCGCCCGGGGGGCAGTGTGTGGGGGGGGTATCTTCCTCAGCTGTGCCACTAGCAGTCCTGGGATTCAAACCTACAGCCTTCCGGTTGCAACTCCCTAACCCCCAGACCACCAGCGACCCCAAGGTAATACCGTACCTTGTAAATGTCCCCCAGCTTTTATTGTTTCGCATCATTTGAAAACACCAGTTGCGCTTTAACCCAATAGCCAGTGACCCTTCTATGAATCTGTTGCTGGTGTCTGTGTGGTAAAGTGGCCCCTTATAGTCACGCACGGACACACCACAGCACACAGTGTGAACAATGTGAAAAAAAATCTTCCTTTGCGTTTCACCCATTCACCGAGTGAGGCAGGGGGGCTGCCACCAATGGGGAGCACCCGGGGAGCACCGTGTGGGGACGATACCGCAGTGTTGCCGCTAGCTGTCCTGGGATTTGAACCCACAACCTTTCTTATTGCAGGGACAACTCCCTGAGCACTGGACCAGCAGCTGCCCCATTTAAATCCACCACTTGAGGAGATGCACTTCCATAATGACCAGAGTGAAATGTATCATCAGGTAGGGTTTGAAAGACGCACAAGCCTGTCTTTGTTGTCGGCCACAGCTGTGCATTCCAAGCTGTGAGAGCTATTTGATGTTTTATTTAATCAGAGTAACTTTAAAGCGCAACTAGCGTGACGTTCTTTACATATGAAATAAATGCGAGAAGAGCTTTGTGGAATGCTCTGTGGAACAGAGAAGTGCGGATTAAAAGGCAGAAATAGCCATGTTATTGCATCGGCCACAGGGGGTTAAGCTGTAAATGGGCCGATAGAAATTACTTGGAAAGGAGTCTTGTCACATTAACGTTTCATTTATTTCTGCTAGGGGTGCGCAATATGGCAATATACTGGATGGGCCATATATTATTTGTGCATAAACAGGAAAACATGATTATTACCATTGTCAGACGTTGAAATTATGACAGATACCTTGCTGCCCTATTAATAGCACACGAACGTTTGCTCCCAAGTGGATCCAAAATGAATAGGTTCCTATGGGCATTCTGTCCAAAACTGACATTTGTAAGTGGTTAATGGTACCTTTCTATACAGACTAATGCATTCATTTTCCCAGCTTAGAACAACAACGTTTCAATACTGCTGTCAGTTTTTAATGTTTTTCCGGGCCAGACTGAAGGCTTTCTAATGGTGCCTTTTGTACATTTAAGACATCAGTGAGTGTAAATTGCGTCACTCAGCCAGTAAGTTGATCATCTCGCCAACTAATCAGCACTCAGTAGCAGTAATGGTAGTTGCTTAGTGCCCAACACACATTTGCTGTAGAGGATATTAAGTTTTCATTGATTAAAAAAGGCATTATATATGTTTTAGTTAGTTAGGAATGCAGCGTTTTCATCACATTTTTAAGTTTTGTTAAATTAGCAAAACAATGAATGCACCAAAAAAAAAAAAAAAGGGAGCGACTCCCGGCGTTTACGTCTATTCAGCTGTATGAGGTACAGTAGTTATTTCAGATCCAGAGACGTAGATGTACTAAATGTAAAGTTCAAGTCCGTTTTCTCCTATGAATGGGATAACACGACTAAGCTAACAAATCCCACTCAGGATTTTATGAGTTGTGTTCAAGTAATCATATATCCTTGTAAATAATAAATAATGTGGTATATCCACATGAGTAATATGAACCATGAAACTGATTTACTAAAACAGAATAATTTAAATGACTGGTTTATGATATTTGTGATAACGTGTTATCAATAATTATTTTGTGCCCATATGTTCCAAGTCAGACACACAATGCTTGCCTCCATTTTAATGTTTTTTTCTATCCTGTTTTATTCGGACGGGGTTAAATGTATATTGGGTCCGAGGGTAATTTGCTGTTTTTACAGGTGCTACTGTGTGATTTCGTTTCTGTCCAGATCAGCCCTGT
Organism: Hydrocynus forskahlii; assembly: GCA_037974365.1. NCBI lineage: Eukaryota > Metazoa > Chordata > Actinopteri > Characiformes > Alestidae > Hydrocynus > Hydrocynus forskahlii. The sequence goes on along the minus strand of JBBPCX010000038.1, from coordinate 17,216,975 downwards.
CTGTGTTTTTCTCCCTCCTACAGGCCCAATTACCTAGTATTTTTCACCAAACTCAGCAGTGGTCTGATCATTTTAATCCCAGTGCGGATGCACATCTCTGTGTGGCACACACTGGGGAAAAAAAAGCAAAAACAAAAAAGTTTTTTGACCACTGCTGCTTGCTGTATTTAGCCTCCTAGTGTGTGCATCTATAATAAAGACTTTTCAAACGGCAAAACAATGATGCTTTGGAAGCCTCTAAACCACTTACCTAGTCTTGGTGGTAGAAATTCACTTCCATCCCCCGATTTGTGATTGGCATGAAGTGTAACTTCATATTCCCAGTATTATCTATTACTATCCATTGCTATCAAACATCTGAATTTGTAGAAAATACAACCTACTAGAAACTTGCTTGTCCTGCTGTGCTTAGACTCGCTGTTTGGACGTCAAGAGTTTTATTACAGAGGAGCTGATGAATTAATCTGAATAGGGATTAGTGGTTCTCCAAAAAAGTCAATTGTTTCTGACTGCCATTGTATTAAGGCAAGGTTAGAAGATCTGTACGATCTGCTTGAAATGTCTGAAGCTGCTGTTCGTGCTTCGTGAGCAATAATGCGATCCGGGACTTCGCCAGCTGACGCCTGTGTGTGCTCCACAGTGGCACAGGGCTGAGGTCCTGTGTGCATGTGTGTCTGGGTGTTTGTGCTTTGTGTGTCTGCACCCTGCCACTCTAAAGCACACTGCAGTGTGTGTTTTCTGCTGTATGGGTGTTTGATGGCAGTGTGTGTGCTTTAATCTTGTCTCGCTGGAGCACCTGAATCTCACCCACATGCACACACACACACACACACACACACACACACACACACACACACACACACACACACACACACTTTCCTGCACATCATCATTACCATAAGGGACTGCAGGGACACACACGTTCGTACGGCCACGTTTGTGTGTTCGGGTGTGTAAAGCATTGCGCCGTGTTTTTCCTGTTTCCACGGCGACTGGCTGAAAATGTAAGCCATTTTCTTCCCCTCCCCCGTTTGGTCACTCTTTTCAGTCGCTCCTCTGTTCTATGTTCTCTCGCCTCTTGCTGTTCGCGCCATCGCCGTGTTCGCTAAGCACCATCTTCGCCCTAATTAGAGACGGGATCCTCAGATTCGCTCAGAGAACAAACACACAGTCCAGGCTCGGTTCTGACACTCAGCAGGAAGGCGTGGCCTCCACTGCATCTCATCATTCATTTCTTGAGAGGAAGATTGATGTAATTGTTGATTTAAACTGATTGACAAGCAGGACAGCTGTCGTTTTTTTACTGGCTTTCACACAGCGAGAGATCCTCTTTATTTTGTCACCTGGTTCTGAGTCATCTGTCGAGTGGCAGGTTTTGGCCTTGATATCTTTCTTTTTTCAAAGAAAAATAATCCTTTGGTCTCCATTCTTTTAAAAAATGAAGGTTTCTAAATGTCTCCTAATCCAGCTGTAGGGTCTAAGAAAAATAGGCCTATATCATGGAAGACTTTTTTTTTTTTTAAATAAGACCAAAATTTGTATTTTCACATACGCAACCAGCAACACCCTGTTCATCTTTATAATTCTGATTAAAGACTCTCAGTAAAAAATGGGGGTTAACTGACTGGGACTCGCCTGACCAGAAAAGAATCTCAGAGATAACAGATTTGAAAAGCACTATGAATTAAAAAACTGTATTCGCCTAAAAGAGCGCTCGGTCACCAGGGTGATCCTACAGCAGATTTGGTGGAACAACTCGATGGAGCCTTGGTTGAACTCCGGTGGTAATTTTTGCATCACAGAAGCAGCAGACCTAGTCAAACAGAAAGGGTATAATCAGGAAACAAGTACTTCTCAATAGAAAAGAATCAGTGTGACCTCAAATATACTTTCATCTGACAAGAGGATGTAAATAATGGCCCAGTCTTACTTGGGCCACACTATAACAAAGGACAGATAAGTAATCAGCAGACAAAAGAGTCCGAGTAAAAATGATATATATACACATATATATATAAATATATAAATATCTCATCCCTATCTTCTAGGAACAGAGTAACAAGGGCATAAAGAGAACGTTGTGAATATAAGGGCACAAACTAAAGATAAATGTATTCACATAATTAATCAAAACATAATTAACCAGAACTCACCTCTGTAACACAAAAACACAAGTTAACGCTGCCTGTGGAAGAAAGACGCTAGAGCTCACGGTGCATTGCAGCCCTGACCCCTGCCAAAATTGCCTACAATGGGCATGTGAGCATCAGAACTGGACCATGGACCAGTGAAAGAAGGTGACCTGGTCTAATGAATCACTTTTAGTGTTACATCACGTAGACGGCTGGAGACGTGCATCATGGCAGCGGTTTCAACATTTAATAGCCAGAGTGGAGATGTACGTCAGATCAGTAATTCAGTTCTTCCCAGTCAAAATAAACATTACAGATATCCAAAACGACGTTCTTCCTCTCTACAATGAACTTTACAGATATCTCAAGCCTCATTCTTCCCAGTACAAATGACGTCACTTTCCCCCATTCATGTCCATTGGGTTTTCACTGTTAGAGCTCCAAAACGACGTTCTTCCTATCTACAGTGAACATTACAGATATCTGAAATACAGTTCTTACTAGGAGAAACTTTCGTTTCAGATATCTTCAGTTACTAGTCATAATTCTCATTTCGGATATCAAAAACTGAAAAAGCCTCTTCAGATATCTATAAAGTAATTATGACTAGTAACAGCTGTCTTGAAGATATCTGAAACCAAAGTTTGTCCTAGTAAGAACTGTATTTCAGATATCAGTAATGTTCGTTGTAGATAGGAAGAAAGTCGTTTTGGAGATCTGTAACGTTTATTTTGACTGGGAAGAGCTGAATTACGGATATCTGACGAACATATCTGCTATTAAATGTTAAAACGGCTTGCCATATGTGCATTGCTTACCTGTGGAGAAATGGCACCAAGATGCAGAATGAGCAGAAGTGAGGAGTGTGAAACTCTAACCAAGCTAAACAGTGGCCTCTCTCAACAGGACGATGCGACACGTCACACTACAAAAAATGTTCAGAAATGGTTTGTTAAACATGGCGAAGTGCTCCAGGTATTGGCTTGGCCTCATAAATTCCCCATATCTCAGTCCAGTTGAGCATCTGTGGGATATGTTGGACAAACTTGTCTGGAACCTGGAGGCCCCGCCTCCCAACTTTGCAGGTCTTAAAAGATCTGCTTCTAAAATGTTGGTACCAGATACCACAGTATGCCTTGTGGAGTCCATCAATGGGTCAGAGCTGTTTTGGCTGCATGGGGGCCGCTACACAACATTAGGCAGGTGGTTTTAATGTTGAATGTATCATGGTTTGTGCCTTTTCTGCTGTGTCAAGCCACATTGGCTTGCCATCATTGATAGAACACTAAAACCTACACTATGTCATCAGATTCTTAAGAAGAATGTCAGGGCATCTGTTCGTGAACCGACTCTCAAGAGAAAGTGGCACATGCAGTCAGACAATGACCCTAATGGTCAAAGAATTCAAACACCATATATAAAGGTTGGAAAATGGTCGTTTCAGCTGAATTATGACTGTTTTTGGCACTTACGACTAAGTAGTAAGCCATAATAAGTGTTAACTAAATAAAGAGCAGAGGACGTGCATTAGATAAGTTTGTTTTCCATTTATAATTCAATGGATAATTTTATTAACCATTTAGAAGCAACAAAGAGTCTGCAGCCATGTCTTTTTTCCTTTTAATCTTGTTTGTGTTAATGAAGGTAAGACATTAAAAAGTTTACAGTACAAACATCAGTGGCGACCGCTGCGTTTTCGTTGACAGGGCACGAGTGTCTTCAGCCAGTCAGCTAATTACAGCATGCTAATTTCTGCAAAACTGTTCAGGGAGTCCAGTTTCATGCCCCTGTTTTGAACAGGGCTCTTAATGCTGGGCCTGAGTTAACTTCTAGCCCTATTCTCTGACACATTATCCAGTTAATGAAGGACTTTAAAAGCTGCTGACCATTAGAGCCAGGTGTGTTGAGCATTCTTCAGGGTGATGGACCACGTCTGGGCTAGAAATATTACATTATCTCATGTTTTTTACTGGGGGATACTGGGAATTTTTCTAAATTTCTGCATAATCCATTCTTCAAGATTGTGAATAAAGTCATCTAGACTGGTTTGAAGTGAAATGGTTAATTGTAAAGAAACTTACTGACTCAGATTTCCAGTTGTGTTAGGGATCATTATGCTTACAGTGGTGATGTGGCCATTTTATTTACTAGCCAGAGCCACCAGTCAAGTTTTATAAATGCATTAAATGAGTGTGTGACAATACAGTTAACTTATGATTCAGTTTATTAGTCAGTGCAGGGCTTGCAATTTGATGCCCTCACCATATATTCAAGAAAGTAAAACTGAAAATAATTCAGTGTTCTCACAATATTTAGAATGAATGAACAAAAATTATGACTGTGTTCAGTTCTGTCAAATTCTACGAATAAGACATGATCCGGAAGGCAAGGGATTGGTGTTGATTGCTGCTGGTTTAACACTATAAATAATGCAGTTACATCAAATATCATAATTAATAGGACACATTCTCCACAGTGCCTATTGTCACATTTTGCATTGTGATATTACAAGATTTCAGTGCAATGCACCCCCGTTATAATGTGACACATTCTGATAATGATAAAATAGTGCCT
>JBBPCX010000038.1:17161726-17173467 GCA_037974365.1 Hydrocynus forskahlii | reverse complement strand
GACGCATCAGTCTATGGGTGTGGGGTTGTGGGGGGTGCATGCATGTCTTGGCTTTTGTCCGGGAAACAAAAAGTTGAAACAAAGGGATGAATGATTTTGAAAAGTGCAATTACTGTTCCGAAAACTGCTGTAATTGTTCCGGCGCCCATGCAGTGGTTGGTAATCTGAAGTTCGAATTTGAATCATGACCTCTTGATCCAGAGGCAAGTATCCTGCCGACTAGGCCAAAACCACCAACACACCACTCCAGGCTAGGGAACGAGCCTCGTGCCTGTCCTGGCTGTGTAGTGTTAACAGCTCAGTGGCTGGATTTCCTCTGTCTGCGGGTTATCTCAGATGCCCCAGTATTTTCAAGCATTTTTGGCAGCGACTCTAGTATTGAGAACGCCTCCAACAGCAATAAGCAGTAGCCAAGATTCTCACAGGAGGGGCATGGAACTAAAACAATAAAAACATGGTGAAGAGGTGATTGTAAAGCTGGGAAATATGATGATATTTATTTATTGTAATAATAAACTCTATTACGGTATGTCCCAATAAGATTTGAAACTTTTAACAAAACACATTGTGTTTGGTTTGTAGGGAACTCTTTAATGTGAGACTGATGAATCTTTTTCATCAGTCTGTAAATGCATACTGTGACATTGTGTCTCATGAACATTGAAGTATCGTAATATTTTTGCCATGTCTTCCACCTGGGGTGGAAAATACTTCTGTGTAGCACCAAAAAGTGTTCCACTGTTATTACACGAGTTTTTAAGTATCATATAGAGCCCCTTTAGCTATGATTGTTTGTACAAACCTTCTCTTGATTATGAAGGTCTCCTCTCAGAAAGGTTCAGAAGGAAATGTGTGTGTATGTGTGTGTGTGTGTGTGAGAGAGAGAGACAGAGAGAGAAAATGGGAAACAATATTTACTTTTACTAACGAGGCTGAGTAGAACATGACAACGCTGTCAAGCCTTTCCTCTTCCCGAGCTTGCCTCTTACTTTGCCAGATGATGCCTTTCCTTAAGCGATGCCTTATTTAAGAAGACTTGGCTCAGCAGGGCCTCTGAAAATTCTCGCTCTCCATCGGACAGAGCATCCTGCCGAGAACACAGGCGGCACTCGCTTTCACACTCTGCCCAGACTGCTTCCTGTGACTCTTCTCCAACCATACGCCTGATTGAAAAAGCTGTTTTTAACGCTAGCGCTAGCGTGGAGGAAACGTTAGAAGGGCTCAGAGGAGGCCTACTCCGCCATTCGCTGCTGGAGAAGAGACGGAATAAGAAGGTGGAAGGGATGGAGCTGTCAACGTTTTCCCACGACAGTCTTGTCACATCAAGCCCGAGTTAAGTGACAGACGAGCAGGCGACGAGCCGATCCGAACGAAAAACGTCTCTCGCAGGGAGGCCCTTTTTCTATTAGCGCCAAGCGCCGGAGCACAAATAAAAGCATGCTTTTTGAGGGTGGAGAGGAGGCCTACTTGTGAAGAACTGGAAAAACACACTCTTGATACTTCTTCACAGTGCTGTCTTCTCTGTCTGCGCCGTGAAAGACTTTCGTCTGCCAGTAGCTACCGACGCCACATGGTCGCACTCGTCCTGACAAAGCTTTTAATTACTGGCTAAATATCAAATAATGGGGGGCCAATATTTGGATGGCTCCTGAGAATTAGCAGCCTGGAAACGTCCCCGAAGACGCCGGCGGTCGGGCGGAGACGAAAGCTGATAGAAAAAAAGACAAGGCTCGGGCCGAGATGAACTGCCTTGTCCATTATGAAACACTTAAAGGGAAATTTACCTCAAGGTTGCACATAAATCGTCTGGTGAGGCAACGGGGCCTTCTGTAATAGTGCTGTGTTTGGAGATTTGAATGAGGCATTAGCTAATTCTTCCCACCCTTCGCAGTCATGGACACACACACACACACACACACAATCACACACAGACACACTCTCAGTAAGACTACACCCAAAGCAGCTAATAGGATTAATAAATATTAGGGCATGAATAACAGTTTGTTCCATTGTTTATTTATCAGATGGGTCGATAGTCGCTTGAGTCTAAATGCATATGGAGCCCAACTGCTAAATTGGTGCAGCTGTAATCTGATGTTTTTTTGTTTTTTTTTTTGTTCTTTGGGAGCATAAAAAAGTGTGAGCTGTGAGTCTAAGACTGGTGGATGAAAGGCATAGACACACATACCCGTACATTTCATATACATCTGTATTTGATCACTTCATTAAATTTGAACCAAGACCAGAAAGCTAGCATTCATTTAACTTTAAGGCCAAAGGGGAAGATAAAAAAAAAACCCCAAAATGTATGTTCTAATTATAATAAATATAATATATAATTATAAGCAAACAAAGTTAATCAGAGTAGTGTGATGTGAAATATGCCATCATACACTACCTTACCAAGGACAGAAGTGTGTGTTTGTGGAGCAAGCCCATTGAACAATGTGCCGTTTGTGTGTGTGTGTGTGTGTGTGTGTGTGTGTGTGTCTGTGTGTGTGTGTTTAGGAGTGTAAAGACTTACTATTGTGTTTGTGTTGTAGATCATGCCAGATGTGGCTTAGGGGTACTAAACGTACTGTACATTGTTAGAAGAGTGTCAGGCCTTGAGCGTGTCCAGCTAATCCATTTAGCTTGGAGAGATTTACACACACTGAAGAGGAGGGATTATTGAAGTAACAATCACAGGTCAACAACCTCTGAGGTTTTTTTTTTTTTATGTGTAACTACGCTTTTTGCTATCCTCTACACTTTTGGCCCTGACATGTTGAAAGCCTACAAGAAAGTGCTGTAAATATCGGGCTACAGAGATGACTCTGTGGCTGATTTTTAGTGGTGGGATTTGTATGCACCGTTTCAAACCACAAAAGGTGTTTTTTCTCAAAGCCGCTCAAAGCGCACTGCTTAATTTTTTGTTTTTCAGATTATAAGACAGTCCAAAAAGGGCCATCAGTGTCATTCTTTTCTTCTCCCTTTTCTTATCAGCAGTTCTGTTTAACCACATCATTTCGTTTTTTGTGTTTGGATTATTTCTATTTTAATTCTTTGAATTGAACGTAAACCCCCTAAAAGCGCATCCAGTCTCAACTGGCTCGTGCTCACTGCATTCTGTTTATAAGCCTGCATATCCTGGTCTTAGATTAGAGACGCAAAATCCACCATGTCATCTCCTGCTATCTATTTCAGTTATCGTAACCCCCCCCGACTGTAATTGCATTTTCAAATCTCGTTAAGTGATTTATCTGATTTAATGTCTTTTATTGTTGTTTTGTTTCAAGCCTTCCCCGAACCAAGATAAAGGCTTAAGATACTGGGATTATCATTTTCAATCAGACAGAAAAACACAGATCCCCAACCCCCCCCACCCCCTTTCCCCTGCGGACAATATCTAAGCTCTCTGTACCAAACTGGTATTGCAAATTTGGAGACATTTACGCCCATGCTCAAAAGACACTTGTACTCTAATCCCCGCTGCTTATTTGTCGGCTGCTGTGTTTGCGTGCATGATGAGAGCTGCGTAACCCCTGAAGGTCCCATATCCCACTTTTTTTCTTTTACTTAAATTATTTCCCTGCCATTCGCTTATGACATACAAGTTTTATTTATTTATTTATCACTGGAGGGGTGAAGGTTAGTATGTGCTTCTTCTAAGCCAGTGTGAAGCACCACCTCATTTTTTCGAATGCTGCGTCACTGAATAGCTCCACATGCTTGGGGGAGAACACTAAATGCTATTTCTGTGATGTCAGTTAAAATATACCTGGCTCAGCGATGGAGGGCTACTCCTTTGGAATCCGGTCCACTAATGGCTGTGATGCCACCAGGAATTGAACTCATGATGTCCTGGCAATAGGACAGCTGCTCAGGGATAGGAAGCCCAAAACAGTTGAAAAAAAGTTTTACAGACCAATTTTTAAGCTCTCTATGTTCGAAACAGGCTTTTTGCATTACTGTGCTTTTAATACTGACAGAAGTACTGGGATGCCTGACCGTAACACCAGCAAGGACTTTCCATGGACTTTCATTTCCATGCTACTCCAAGACGTAAGGTTTGTCCCAATACTTCTGTTCTGCATGGACAAAAGTATTGGGACACATGACCTTTATACTAACAAGGACTTTAATGACATTGCATTCAAACATATAGACTTTAATATGGAGTTGGTCCCCCCCTTTGCAGCTATAACAGCTTCCACTCTTCTAGGAAGACTTTCCAAGATTTTGGAGTTTCCGTGGGAATTTGTGTCCATTCATTCTGTAGAACATTTATGAGGTCAGACACTGATGATGGACGAGAAGGTCTGACTCACAATCTCCATTCCAGTTCATCCCAAAGGTGTTGGATGGGGTTGATATGTTCTTGGGATGTTGGGGGTCACGTTCTTCCACATCAAACTCATCCAGCCACGTCTTTATGGAGCTCGCTTTGTGCACTGGGGCACAGTCATGCGGGAATAGAAAAGATTCCAAACTGTGTCCACAAAGTTGGAAGCGTGGTGTTGTCCAAAATGTCCTGGTCTGCTTCACTGGAAGTAATGGGCCTAGCCCAAACCCTGAAAAAAAGGAGTGTCCCAAAACTTTTGTCCATATAGTTTCTTCCATTTGACTGCTCTGTATTGAGCCTTGTGCGAAAAGCTGAAACGCTCCTTTTTCAGTTCAACATTGATTAAGCTAAACTGCTAAAGCGTATAAATGTTTAAGCAGATATACACCATTCAGCCTCACCATCACGGCCACTGACACGTGAAGGTGATTGATTTGATTATCTCCTTACACCTATCGAGTTGTGGGATATATAAAGCAGCAAGTAAACAGTAGCTTATCAGAACTGACGAGTTGGAAGCAGGAAAAATAGGCAAGTGTAAGGATCTAAGGTCATTTACCTAAACATTGTTGCAGACCAAGTATTCATCCCACCAGTATTCCCTAAAGGCAGTGGCCTCTTATAGCAGGAGAATATGTCCTGCCACGCTGCAAACATTGTCTGGGAATGATTTAACCTGGCCTCCAAATCCCAGTGATATCAATCTGATCGAGCATCTTTGAGATGTGGTGTACAAATCCATGGAGGCTCCACCTTACAACTTACAGGACTTGGTGCCAGATATCACAGCACTCCTTTAAATGCTTTGTGGGAGTCCATGTTTCGCTGGCACAAGGGTGACCTACACAATTTTAGGTTGGTGGTTTTGTGTGGTAGCTGGTGGCTTTGTCGTTAGGGAGTTGCCCCTGTGATCAGAAGGTTGTGGGTTTGAATCCCAGGATTGCTAGTGTACCACCGAGGTACCCTTGAACAAGGTACCGTTCCCACACACTGCTCCCCGGGTGCTGCTCACTGCTTCCACTTGGTGAATGGTTCAGATTCAGAGAAAGAATTTCACATTGTTCACGCTGTGGTGTGTTCACGTGACCCCTTTGTTTTGAAACTTTGACAAAGTTAAATGTAATAATAGTGAGGGGAAACTCAGTCTTCCACAATTTGGGCACCTTAAATACCCTCAGTGTGTTTAAACAGGCACTATAGTTGTTGGGTCACACTTTCTGTTTGGCCTCAATCTGAAGGAAATTGGCCTTGTGACCAGTGACCACACAGGTGTGTGCAAGAACACCCGAGCAGTTTGTTAGGGCTCGTCCTCTTCTAGCATGTTCAGTAACCAGACCAGTCTAACACCAAGGCCTGTGATTCTGTTCTAAACCCGACACTCCCCATATTGATTTGTGGAACAGGAACCGTGAGGGCCTTCTCTGCTGACAACCCCTAGGGCAAAGCGCTACTATTTGGCATCGTCGCCAAACTTTTAATAAGATAACATTGATGTTATTCATTATGTTTGTGTGTTCTTCTATTTTTTTTTTTTCTCACTTCATTTGGACACAGTCCAGGTAAATAAATGCCAACAAGAAAGCAAATAAGTGTTTAATTTATCTCTGTCCCCCCTAAAGACACAAATTCTCACTCTGTTCCCTCACTATCTCGCTCTCTCTTTTTCTCTCTCTCTCTATCTAGCGTACACACACACACACACACACACACACACCTCAAACCAAAGCACACTGTCTGCATCTCTTTGCTTCACCCCGAATGCGCCAAAACGGTGAGGAGTAGAGATATCGCCCTCGTAGTTGCGTGTTTTTATTTAGTCATTTATTTTTTCCCACCTTATTTTTTCCTGCTGTCACACGTCTGCCTTCTGGGACTGAGCCACATATGCTCGCAAATAGATTTTAATTATGATCTCACCCCGTGCTTTGTCTGGGCTCTGTGATTAATAATGAAGGAATCAGGGCTCTAATTGTGCAGGAAAATGACTGCACAGGAGGAGTGGAGGGAAGATGCCTTTCGTCCGCCATGACCCCCATCAGGTGGTCCCCTCAGACCAGTTTTGTAAACTTGCCTAAGTATATGTTGTATGGGTATACTGTCCATGTGTCCCCATTCTCAGACTAGGCACCATAATCCTGCATTATACCTACTTGTACCTACTGTCTGGAATTTTGCAAAGCAGTATTTCAAATCAAATGCTAGAAAACATGTAATAATGCAAGTAAAATCAGCTATAGCAATACATACACTATATGGATGAAAGTATTGGGACACACCTGTTTTTCTGGGTTTAGGCTAGGTCCTTTACTTCCAGTGAAGGGCAATCTTAATGCTTCAGTATACCAAGACATTTTGGACAACACCATGCTTCCAATTTTGTGGACAAAACTCTCCAAAATCTTGTGGAAATCCAAGAAGAATGGAAGCCGTAATAGCTGCAAAGAGGGGACTAGCTCCATATTAAATGTATTTGAATGCAATGTCATCAAAGTCCCTGTTGGCATAAGGGTAAGGCATCCCAATACTTTGGTCTATATAGTGCATCAGAACACCTATAACTGCAGAAATCTTCATCCCAGGAGTCACTGGAGGGAATCTACCTATGCATTTTTCCCTCCAAACTCCAACAGAAACTCTAGATATTTGTAAGAACATCTAATTGTGGGAGGTTGAACTTTTTTAAACAGCATTGCACAGTTTATTTTCCTGATAAAAACATTGTTAAAGTTTGACTTTATGAATATGTTCATGTTTGTCGTTAAACTTCCTTTGAAGAATTTAAACTGAAATTCCTTTGCATGCAAACTTTCCTTTTACTAACATCATAGTAATATCTCGGCATAAAGCTAAACCCTGTTAGTTTCGTCACTGGGCCGAGTTGGTTTCCGGTGCAACACACATGTTTTTAGCTCAGCCTGTGCCTTTGATCTTGTAAAGACTTGTTGCCCATATAATGCAAACGGAAAACTTCCATGACGCTCTCTCATGGACAGTGCATGCTCAGTCACTCAAACGCACTTCAACGTAAACTGTATCTGAACATATACTGATGTTTGCCAGATTGCTTTCTTTGTGGTTTAGAACTGGTCCAACAGTGGTGCAGTGCTTAGCACTGTTGCCTCACACGTCCAGAGCTGGGGGTTTGAATCCAGGTCCAGGGCTGTTCTGTGCAGTTTGCACGTTCTCCTCATGGTGGCGTGGGTTTCCTCCGGGGTCTCCGGTTTTAGTGTGGATTGAGTGAGTGTTTTAGAATGGACTGTGCTAATAAATGTTTCATTTAAGTTTTTATTCTGTCACTGGCTGATGCCAAAATCTATATCACAAGCATTCACATTTGTTAAACAACCTTCTGAACTCAAATCATTAATATTACCCTCTGTAGTTAGAAATGAAAGATTGTAACATTTATAATTTGATTATACAAGTGAGACTGATCATTTAACGAGACTGATTGAGACCGATCATTTAATGAGACTGATTTATTTAATTAATGAGGGCAGACCTTTTATTTACCCCAGTGTGGAGAGAGAGAGGGGTGCAGGAGAGTGGAGAGGAGGACAGGAGGTGAAAAGAGCAGAGACACTTCTGTGCTAGTTAGGAACAATCTGTAGAAGAGCCATTTCCTAAAACTCTGGTTCCAGAGCAAAAAGTGAAGTCATATTCATATAAGAGCCACTGTACCGTAGCTTCCGGCTTCTTCTCTGCAGAAGTGACTCAGAGAAAGCCCAGACTAGCCCACACTCTCTCAGCTTTTGAGCATCATATGAAAGTGGAAGACCGAGATAGTAAATGGAATTGGACAAGACCAACTTGGGAGGAAACCTGGGTGAGAAATCCAGAAAAAAAATTATTCCCAGCCCTTTGGAAGTAATTTTTCTTACTAAAGTGAAAAGTAAGAGCAAGAAAATTCATATTTTAAAAGAAGTCAGGGTGCCTGTAAGCCTTTGACAGGGAATGTACATTTGAAAGTGAGCATGTGCACCTCATGTAATGACTGCAAAACCTTTAAGACTTCACTACATTCCTACTTCTGTGGACTCTTCTGTAAGTTGGTGGAGTGTTTATATGCTCTGGGTGATGTGCAGACCTGTTTTGTTCTTTTTTTTAAGGTCTGTTACACTGAACTGTGTCTTTTTCATGCAAGAAGAAAGCACTGCGATCACAGTAGTGTTTGTGCCCAGTCTTAGGGATAAACCTTTGCATGTGTCGTTCACTCTCCTGCTGTGATTAAAAAACTTCACCTCGGTGCCCCAGAGGTTTTAGTACAAAGTCTACATCACATCCTTCTCAGATGTTTTCTGTCATGAATCATAATTAGCTTCACGGCTGCATCAAAATCTATGTGAACCCCCAACTTCATTTCTTGAAGTTTTAAAACTGTTCATTCTGAACTTTTAAACTAGAGTGCCTTCTGTGTATCAGCTATCCACCGATAGACTTACAGATAGATGTTTAAATTTGGAGACCAGCTTATCTCATGGATATTTCCGCCATGTAATGCAAGTGCCTTTAATCTTACTTGTACATTTGTACAACTTGACTGTCTGGTGCAGCCCAGAGGAGGATCTCAGTGGTTCTTCTTCCTAGAGGATCATAGATGAGCTCTCCTAGTGATATCATCCTGGGATTCTTTATTAGAGGCCAAGTTCTGGATTTCTTCTTCAGTCTCTTCATGAAAAAGCTTCACAACTGTATAAATATAAATCCATATAACCTAATTTTAGCTTATCTAGCTATGCCATGTTAATGAGCCAAACGTGACACTAGCATCGACCTTTCAGCATACCAACAACTTACAGGATTATGTAGTTATAATGAAAAGAGTGACTTTGTGTTTCCTGTGCAATACTAAAGAAGCTAACTTTGGCCATCAAAGACTACTTGGTTAATAAACAGTATGTAAAGAAAAAAAATTTAAAAAATATTTACCATGCTAATGTGTAGGCTTTTCTTATGAAACATGAACATGCTGAGGTTATTGATAGCATATAAATATATGAAGATTGTTATTAACAATGACAAAACATACTTTCTTTTTATAATTTATAACAGTTTTAGATAATAATTATTTCTGTACCAGCAGCCTTTACTGTGTGAAGTGGTGGACTTGTTCACATAGTAAACCACACCCTGTCTACTTTCTTAGTTTCTGACCAGAAACACAAGCAGGCTTATGCAGCTTCTCTGTGGTGCTGAGATGGGCTGCTGGAAAAGAACGTTGCAGATATTGTTGACGAGTCTCTCGCCGTCCATCTCAGTCAGTATTCATGCTTCCTTTTTTTTTTTCTGTGCGGAACGATAGTATATTATACTCAACCACAAACCTAAACTGAAGTTAAATTACAATAGAAAGATTCAAGTCCAAAATGAATGCAATGTCTGTTTTTATATAAGCCATTTGTATGAGGATGTGTTCCAACCCAAATGCTTACGTGCTCTTTCTCCATTGTCTGCTGATTTTCAGCAGCCCTGCTGGCTGAACAATAAGTTTGAATGAGGTCTGCAATTAATGAAAACAAATCAGCCCTCAGGATGTCTGTAGCGAAGCAAACAAACACACAAAAAGCTTGTGGTGGTTGCTGATTTGCTGGTGGGGGATTATAAAGTAAAAAGAGAAGCTACAGTGTAGAGCCAGGTACGGCAGAGGCAGTGTGAGTATCAGGATTACTCGTGGAAATGCAAGGAGGGGAAAAACAGAGGGAAAAATCCAAAAACCTACAACAGATGGCTTGTTACTTGAGGTCTGTTTTGGGCTCGGCTCTCGGCGCGCACGCATGGAGATGAAGCGAAAGAGGGGGATAATAATTAGCCGAGGGAAATAAATAAAGCTTGTCATTGTCAGATGACAATTATGTTCGCTGCTGCCGTCCCAGAATCCTGTGCAGTCCCACCATGCCTCTCGATGGGAATAAAGTACACACAGGCGAGAAAAGCAATCAGCACGCCACAGAAAGAACTGGAGACTCAAACGCAGCCCTGAGGTGGCTGCTCTTTTCTGAGTAGTGGCATTATCAGTACAGATAGCGGACTGTCAGAATGAGGGCTTATGGAAGCTCTGATTGCTGAAGTGGAGATGTGTGTTAAGGGTGGCTGATATGGCAAACGTATATTATCACATTTCTTGGAAACATTTTCACACTAAATGGTGCGTATGACAATATTTCATTTCTTCCAAAGTTGTACCAGGAAACCATTACAGCGGTGTGTCAAAAAGGGCTATGAGTGCAATGGCTTTTGTGGCTGTATTCAGTGTTATTAAAACGCAAATAAGTGAATTAAATAAGATCTTTGGAAATCCAATCACCTCCTTTTATATATAAATTAAAAACCCTCCAAACAGTGTCCTGAAACTTTCTGCTCCTCTGGGTGTGCCACTACCATATTGAAGAGAAATAATTAGTAGTCAGATTAAATGTTTTAAAATGCCCGTATTTTATGTCAAACATGTCTTAGCCATTAAACATTGTTCATTTGAAAGGATATATAAAACGTACATGGCAGCAGGTGAAGGTGAAATATGAAAAATATTTGGAGAATGGTGGGCGTAAGTCAGCTAAGATACTCTTTTTATATGAAACGTGAATATTTATGTGGAGAAAGCAATTACATATGACACTGCATGTTTTAGCAATCAAAGGGAAGGCTGTTACAGCCTCTGGTGGGATGGGGGGCTCTTGTAATGGACTCCTGCAGAAGAACAGCACTGCACCAGAAATAGAGGTACTCCATCATTGGAGAAATATCATTTCAGACACTTCCAAAGATTGTTCTCCCCAGTAAAACTTTACTTTAAATGGACTGAGAACCTGAAAGATGATGACTAGGTGGTTTCTGTTTGCTCAGAAAGGCCATTTGTGAGGAACTGTAAAAATGTTCTTTGTGTGTGTGTCCCTCCTCATGCATGCTCACACCCACCACAGCACGCAGACGGCTGAGGTTTGCACTGAACAGTGCTTGTGTCTTAATGGAGGCATACATTCTCAGGATTTCTAAAAAGTATTTGCTCGTTGAAGTTTCTAAATTGAAAGGTGTAGATGAAAATAAAAGACACAAGAGAGAAGACAAGAAGAGTGATTTTGAAATTGTCACTGTTCAAAGAAAACTATGTATTTTTCTACATCATTTGTGCACAGCAGACACCCTTCACATTGTGTGACACTTTCATGATGAATGGACCAAAAGAAATCCTTCAGAATTGCTTGTAACCAAAAAGAGTGAAAGGGATAGTAGAGAGACCAGCTATGGTGTAAAAGTCAGAGAGGTGAGATTGTGTTGGTTTGGACATATGCTGAGGAGAGACTCTGAGTGTGTTGGGAGGAGGATGTTGAGGAGAGACTGAATGTGTTGGGATGTTGAGGAGAGACTGAGTGTGTTGGGATGTTGAGGAGAGACTCTGAGTGTGTTGGGAGGAGGATGT
>JBBPCX010000038.1:17133492-17145619 GCA_037974365.1 Hydrocynus forskahlii | reverse complement strand
AGTGTGGAAGAACTTGACTGGTCCACACAGAGCCCTGACCTCAACCCCATCCAGCACCTTTGGGATGAACTGGAACAAAGATTGTGATCCAGACCTTCTCGTCCAACATCAGTCTGACCTCATAAATGCTACAGAATGAATGAGCACAAAAACCCACAGAAACTCCAAAATCTTGTGGAGAGTCTTCCAAGAAGAGTGGAAGCTGTCATAGCTGCAAACGAGGAACCAACTCCATATTATAGTCTATGTATTTGAATGCAACATCATTAAAGTCCTTGTTGATATAAAGGTCAGGTGTCCCAATACTTTTTTCCAGGTAGAACAAAAGTATTGGGAAAAACCTTACGTCTTGGAGCAGCATGGAAATGATGAACGAGGCGTCTTAGTGAACACGGAACAAAATCTAAATGAGATATTAAGTGACACACTAGGTGTCTGCCTAGTTTTCCTATAGGTTAAAGACCTTGCACTTGTCAGCGAGGAAGTATCATCCTGAGATTCGTTCTAAGGAGTCATTCATTGAACTTTGTGTCTGGATGTAAGAACCAGATGAGGCTGGACGTGAGTGAATTAGTAGAGATTAGGGAGAGAGTAAGAGTAAGCAGGGAAATCCGCTGGAGGTGGTGGGCCCAGAGACCCTTGGGATGAAGCAAACCTGCACTTTCTTGTAAAAACTTGGTTTAGTGGAATGGCACGCAGTTGAAACAGTACAGTGTGGTGTCCACAAGCACAGACCTTGGTAAAGCACATAACGACACTGGCTCTTGACTCTTTGACACATTACATAACACATAGGTCATCAAAGGCATCTAGCAAGACCTGCTGCAGCATCCAGTTCTGCAGTTTTTTAGAGGAGCTACATGGGTTTTGACCACACTTGCCAGGACCATATAAAGCTTACATAGATTTCCAGGGTCTCAGGGATCTCTGAGCGATCTTTTGCCTTAGTAACAGCCCCCTGATTCCATATTCTGTGATGGCAGGATGATCCCGACTCTAATCGAGGCACACCCAGATGTCTGCAGCTCAGTGTCCCACTAATCCTCTTTCTCTCTCTTTTTATTCCCTGATTCCCTGCTTTTCTGGACTCCCTGGTGCGAAAGCAGGCCCTGGGCACTGGGTGTCATGCTTGAAGGAAGTGGCAGCCTTGGCCCCACTGTGGCAAGGGAGCCCTACTCGGATTTACTGAACTTTCCAGGAGAGGATTAAGGCAATGGTGGCATGAGGAGTCACACCTAGCCATCTGGACTTCAGCCGATTGTGGGAGTCGATGGATTATCTCTGCGGAGCAACATTAATCAATAGCAGCAGTTTGGAGGCATTCAATTCCAATAGTGCTGTCCACTTTCATATGGTCCACCTTCTATCCACTCTCACTAATACAACACTGTCTAATGGGAACGAGAAAGCTAGACATCAGAAAACATGGTCTGTAGTCACTGGAATAGTGAACTCATGCTACAGTATAGCTGCAGAAACATTTAAGAGACCACAGCAAAAATGTCCAGTTTCTCACGTTTTTATCTTCTGTGGCTGCAAGTATTGAACTGAACAGCTTTGCCTTAGTTTTTAAGAACTGCTGACAACATTTCTCCTGATTTCCAAATAAAAATATTGTTCTTTAAAGCATAATTTTAAAGGAAATCACATCAAAAAACAAGAAAAGATGCAGCGTTTACAGAACTTGAATAATTCAAAGAAAACAAATCTCTTGTTCACTCTTGAACAAAATGGCGGTAATTACCTTTTTACCTTATGCTTTTCCTCATTAAATAAGATGTGATTCAGGTGATCACTAATCAGTCCCTCATAAAGCAGAACGAGGTGCTTGTGTAGGAATTTAACAGACACCGGCAAGGAATGGTTTCACACTCATAGAGACGCTGATTTAAAAATACATTTTAGTGGTCTCTTATTTTTTTCCGGAGCTGTATATGAAGGCCTATACTATTACTGCACTATAGATCTCATTGCATCAGTGCAAGGTAAGAGCTTCTTTTCTTTAAAAGTCTACTTAATAGAAAACCAAAATTTTCTGCACTTCTTTAGGTTATTGTAGTATGGAAGCATTGTCATTGTTTCAAGATGTACAAGTCACTCCCCAGTCCATACAGTGCATACAGTGAAACTGAACTGCAAGCTGTTCAGCCTGCAGCAGCTACTGCCCATTCATGCTGAAGTAGTCCACAATATTTTTATGCCCCATAGGACATTGCGAGAAATATGTGCATAACTTCCGGCAAAACAACAGAACCAGCAGAGACATTCTGAAATCAGCGCAGATGTACGAAATCCTATATTCTGCAACAACAAATATGTTGCAACATGTTAAAACTGCGTTAAAACGAGGCAATATTGTCTTACCTCATTCATTTACTATAGAAGGATGGGATTGTGATTTTTGCTTGCTTTGTGGAATCAGTAGCAAATAAAAGGGAGGCCATGAATATCCTGAGAAATTCAGCAGTAGACCAGTACCATCACAGCCATGCGGTTGGGTGGGTTTTAGCGAGGACTGTAGACAGATACATTAATTTAAAAGCAAGGCTTGAGGAGTCTGTACCATCATGCTTGAGTGGTCCCAGCCAAGACAGAAGGGGTTCACACAGAGGGATGCTCCTACATCGCAGGACACTGGAGGTCATGTAGCCGTGCTGTAGCTGTTTGGGGAAAAATATGATTAATTGGATCTTAAATAATGTTTCTGAATTTCTGTTCACCCAGATACAACTTTATCTAGATGACCCACCCTGAGATATTTCTAAGCTGGTTATCTTATCCTGGTTTGTCAAGGGCATTCTTCCCATATTTGTGAAATATTTTGTTTGCTATTTTAATTCCTTACAATATCTAAAATATATTAAAATATCGTTGCAAAGAAATATCTTAACAAAGAAATAAACATTCCAACTCCCATTCCCAATTCTTATGTGTCCCACATTTTGTACTGTCAATTCTGTTGTGCCAGACAGTTCATGAAGTAAGATTAAATGGATTCAGTAGTGTTGAATTGTGACAAAGCGACTCTACGGCATGTTTATTGGTTGGCCCGTCGCATAAGTGACTATCTGGGACGTGGGCGCCGCGCTTTCTCGAGAAGTTTGAAAGATTCTCGAGTCATAGATTCAGCTCTAGTGGCGGCTGCAAACCATGCATGTAGTCTCAGAGCTTCTCTAAGACTTTTAAATGAACAAACTCTTCACTTGACATCTGGTTGCTCTGTACACATTTTCACACACAGACGCAGGGGCGTCGGAAGCATTGGGGGGGCGGGGTTTAGGCATGGGGTGAGGGGGACGTATCGATCTATGCGGGGGAGGTGGGGGCGGGGTTTGGGCATAATTATTCGTCCAAACAAATAATTATGAAATGTGAAGGGGACACGCCCCCTTCAGATTGAGTGGCGGCGACGCCTATGTACAGAGGTATGGATAAGGAATGTATCTGCTTTTTGTGTGAGGAGCAACGCAGCCCAGCCAGTAGGAGGAAAGGGAATTCACATTCATGAGTCTTGAAAGGATGCTCGGTTCACACTTAAAAACAGCTTGGTCAATTCTAAGGGATGAAAAGACAATGGAAAATGATTACGTAAAAATGAACTATGACTGTTTATGGGACAGAAACCCATACATATGTCACAAACGGATCTAAATGAATCAGTAAATCAGTGTCACATTATGACAGGAAACTGACAGTTACATGTAAATCTTATGTTCTCTAATTGCTGTGACGATAAACAACTATTTCTTAAAAGAAAAACTCGGAGGACAAATGGCTGCACGTTCCCGTAGCTGACTCTGTCGAGCAAACACTGCAGAAGAAAGTAATGACAGGTACAGATGCACATCAGATAAATGGTGTCGATCAGACTGCAGCAGAAATGCCTTGTGTCGGGTCCGAACTGCACTGTCAGTCATTTCAGAATTAAAGCTCTATAGGTAAGCATTCAGTAACAGACGAGAAGATGTAATTATTTCTGGCATAGAGATTGATGGACCATTGGTCTCAACAAATGACAATAAAAAACTGTGTCTGTCAGCTGTTACTTCATGCTTATTTTTTGAACAACACAGCATGTTTCAGACACAATCTGTCAATTAGAACGGCCTCACGTTCATCAGACTTTCAAATGAGCGCGTCAGCCATAATACGAGTGACTTCAAATGACAAAGAAATGTGTTTTATTGCATTACCAACAAAAAAATGTAGTTACTGTGAAATGGATTTCTTTCATATTCCAGTGTAACCATCCTCTAGACACGCAGACTAGCAGAGAAACGCAAAAGCTTTAACCTGAGTCTCAGTAAAACCGTTATGGCATGATTTCGCTGCTAATTAACTTCACTTTTGTTCTCCAAAAGCAATGCTCTTGAACTTCAAAACAGCACTGCCAAATCTAGTGTGTACGCTCCAGTGTGAAAGCGCATTGTGCTCTCGTGCGAAGGAAGGCCGCTTTCTCTAAAGCAAGTGGCCTCAAAGGCTCTCATTTTTGCATGAGGACAGATAAAAATGATTGGTTAGCTGTCATTTAAAGACTGTACAGCACTGTTTTACGCAACAGTGTACTGTTAAACCAGTGCAGGAAGTGAAAATTAACATCTTAACTGATTTTCCAACTAAAACACTAGTTTTAGTTGGAAAATCTCATTCTGAATTCAAACCACTAAACTGTTGACCTGATTCGTGTATTGTTGGTGTCTCTCACTCATTAGTTGTTGTAGCTCTCTTCAGTTGATCCATTCTTCACCAACAAATGCAAAAAAAAGGCAAAATCCCTTTCAGCCTTATTAAAAGTTGCATCACAAAAAGCATGTGGATATGAGAAGGGTCAAAGTCTCAGGACTAGGACTGTCAAAAAATAAAAAGATTAAATTACATTGTTGTTTAATTGGGGGAAAAAAAGCCTTACTCAGGGCTCAAATTTAAGACAAATATCTTTAAGTGTGAATTCCTAGTCTTGAAAGTCTTGATCCTGACCCCCCAAAATATTTCCTTTTAATGTGCCACTACAAGAATGAGCAAAC
The DNA here is from genome assembly GCA_037974365.1 of Hydrocynus forskahlii. NCBI lineage: Eukaryota > Metazoa > Chordata > Actinopteri > Characiformes > Alestidae > Hydrocynus > Hydrocynus forskahlii. Next base: position 17,140,595 of record JBBPCX010000038.1, on the reverse strand, counting down.
GAAACCTGTTATTAAATAATTCTGTAGGATTGTGTTGATCTTGTGAATTCAGGGTGTATATGAATCTGAACATAGAAATCATGTTCCACAGAGTGAACACACCTTCATATTTTCATAATTAACATCCAGGGAGAGCAGCACTGGCTGTGTGTTCAATCATACACCATATATACAGTCACATACAAAATCAGAGTGCCCCTGATATGTACATGTCCAGTACAGAGAACAAATTTTAATATCAAATATGCTATTTTGACATTTCTACAAATGCTCACAATTTTAACAAATTGCAAAAGCCATGTTTCCAATACATTACACCTAGGAAATAAACACTAAATAAATTACTTTTGCTTTGAAGTTCAACAAAACGTTTGACCAGGGTGTTCTACCTTTTGCATATAACTACTTCTAACATCTCTGTGAATGTCGTGGCTTGAATGTTGACCTCCAGCAGAGTCCGACCCCTCTTCGAGGCCACAGGCGGCATTTGTGATTTCAGTTGTGATTTCTGTTGTGATTTCTGCTAAATAACATCAGCAATGTGGTTTTCCTTACCATTTAAACCTTTCTTTACATAAAAAGGCTACAATCTGGGATTCTATTACAGTGATGGTGATCAAGTAGCTGAGCTTTAGCACAATTATGGATGCCAAACTAGAAAAATGCATCAGAATGAGAGAATTCACTTAATAATTGACCTACACACACCTTCTCACACTCTCCGCTCTTCCTTTGATTCTCTCCTCTCCACACCTCACGCCCGTATGTCCACCATGGGACTCGGATCATTTAGCTGCACTGCTCCCCCGACTCCACTCCCACTCGACCTCCGAACCACATCATCCTTACCCATGTTTAGATCTCTACTCAAAACTCATCCGTTCAGATTAGCTTACCCCACATGACTTATTCACACCATCATCCTTATGTATGTAAATATCCTTTTGTATATATATGTATGTATTTTAAATGTCTTTGTATGTAAATTTGTTTATTTGCTTTTCTGTAAAGTGTCCTTGAGAGTCTTGAAAGGCGCTTGTGAATAAAATGTATTATTATTATTATTATTATTATTATTATCAGAATGAGAGAATTCACTTAATAAATTTTAGCACTTTGACAATACTCATTAATGCAGATCACGTAGTTTCCAGGGTAACTGAGCTAACCTTAGCAACGTGGCAAATTTGTCATTTCCGAGCAAGTAGTTTCAATTCGCAGGATCAGCCTGGTAGTTCAGTATTTTGTCCAAAAGAACTCGAGTGTATCAGTAAAAATGTGATAAAAAATAAAAATACAAATGTCTAAAGCCAGTGTTTGCTCACCATTTTGTTCTTAATGGGCATTTTGTTGTGGCACCATTTTTAAACCTCCAATATTGTTTATGATTATACATTTTTTTTTTAAGTTGTATGTGACATTAACCAAAGCTCAGCGTGACGACTGACCCCTCGAGCATCCGCACAAACCGGGGGAACGTCCACATACAGAGCTGTTCGGCCATGTGTCGGGAATATTTAATATTTTTGGCGCTGCTGGCACAGATCCATGCCGCTCGCATTCTAAAGGTTAAACTGGACACTCGATGGGACGGAACACTTCCAAATAAAGACTGATACAGTTTTTCATTAAATTGAATGAGATTTTTTGCCATAGTTCCGTAAAGCTTATGCAACTTTGCCAAAAGTTGCTATGAGCCATGGATCAGTTTGTGGGCGGAGCATAGATTGGCAAATTACACCGAGGTTTCTTCATGTCCTATATTGTTGCATGTATAACCTCTTTTGGCTGGGCACGGCCCATTTTACTCAGCATGGGCCCATTAATCCTGTCTAACCTCAGAGGCTCTGCGGCCGCATTATGAGGCCCTTGAGGCAGACCCAGAGTCCCTTGTTAGCCTCCTGCTCAGGCTACGCCACCATGCTACCAAAGACAAATGAACTTCATTATGTCTCTACTTTAGACCGGCTGTACAATGAAGCCAGACAGAAAGGAAAAGGTAAAGAAAGACTGATAAGTGGGGCACGCTTCATGACACTGGGATGGAAAAGTGGAAAATGAGGAGGGGGAAAAAATACCAGATCTATGTAGCAAACATATGTTCAGCATTAATTACTCTCATGGAACATCCTAATATTAGTGGTGTTACAGCGCAGGAGTCCCTCGAGACTCCTGCAGTGGAATATCAGCATTTCAAAGGACAGCTGGATTTTTTTTTTTTTCCTCTTTTCGGTTTCTTTTTTTTTTTTTTTTTTTTTTTTCCAGTATTCAAGAAGAAGTTTGCTTTTGAGAGTGTGAGTCACAACAAGGCCTTTGTAGTGATTTGCAGTAATTTAAAGCACATTTGTTCCATGAGCCACAAAAACAGAAGTAAAAATAACCACTGGTACTCAATTTATTCCATTGTTTTTTGGGGTTTTTTTTGTTTTTTTTTTCATTTACAACTCATGAGGAGTAGAAGCCAAAAAAAATTTTTTCCCTCAATTAACAGCTACTATAGAAGTCTGCTAAGAGTTCCAGATAGGTTTATTAGATGGGCTCACACCACATGTATGACTGCATTGTAGATGTGTTTCAAATAGACTGTCTTAAGGTGTTTGACACACAGCTCTGTCAGCCCTCAACAGCTATCATGGCTAAAGCACATTGTCTATTCCAAAGAGGTTTGGAGCATGGCAGTGTGCAATTGTTCAAATTTGCCAAGATGTTCTTCGCTCTTCTCGCACCTCTGATTTTTGAGAAAAGAGAAATTGAAATGACTAAGATGATGGATCGATGTGTTTAGATGTTTGTCATATTAAATTGAATTGTTCTGACAGCTGGCAGATTTGCTCTTTGTCGGCGTCAGCGACTGAGTCATTCTATTGTTAACTTTCTTTTCATGGTGCTTTCCGAGTGAGAAAGGCGCGCCGCGTGTTGAAAAGAAAAAATCCAAACAAAACAAGATAACTGTTGTTTATTTCAGTTGTCTTTGCTCAAATCTGTGGGCCAATAAGCAAACCGTGCTCAAATTACTGTCCTTTTGTGAAATATACATTTAGCGTATTGTTCAACACACACACACACACACACACACCGCACCCTGATTCTCTATGAAGGATTTTAACTGTGAATCCAAGCTCCTCAGTGACAAAGGGTGAGTATTAGGACCTCTTGCTTAGGACTTACCCCTTACTTCCACTGAAGGACAATCTTCAGCATACCAGGACATTTTGGACAACGCCATGTTTCGAGAAGAACCTTTTCTATTCCAGTATGACTGAGCCCCAGTGCACAAAGCGAGCTCCATAAAGACGTGGCTGGATGAGTTCAGTGTGAAAGAACATGACTGGCCACACAGAGCCCTGACCTCAACCCCATACATCACCTTTAGGATGAACTGGAATGGAGATTGTGATCCAGACCTTCTCGACCAACATCAGGATGAACGGGGCACAAATGTGTTATATGTTTGAATGTAATGTCATTGAAGTCCCTGTTGGTGTAATGGTCAGGCGTCCCAATACTTTTGTCAATATAGTGTATGTGAATAACATTTACACTAGTTGGGTGAGTGCTGAGGCTTGGATCCACCAATGTTAGCATGCATGCTAATATGGCTATATCACAACCTAATGAGGGACCGCAAGAGCATGGTGTGGGTATTTTAAGCACAACCAAGGCATTTTGCTGACGTCGCACTGATGGAGGTCATTAACACTGACGGCCTCTGACCAGCCACAAGAGAGATATCTAAAGAAAAATGTGTGAACGCACACTCATGTAAATGCACACACTCTTTTACACTCATTAAACAAAATCAAATACTTTCTCATCTACGCACACCCACAAATATTTTATACAAAATACAGAATTAGCAAAACATAATTTGACCAGGAGTGCCCATTCTGTCATTCATCCAGTATCTGAACTGCTCATCCTTAACTATGGTCACAGAAGGTGCTGGAGCCTGTCCTGGTGGTCGTAGGGTGAAAGGTGGAGAAACTCTCAGGACAGGTTGCCAGTCCATCTCAGAGAGTGCATATAAATCTAAAATATATTTATTGTGTAAAAGTAGTAAATACTGAACTGAGCAGGATACAGGTAGATGGCAACATTGTTTTTTTTTTTTTTTATTCTAATAAGCTTCTGTACGTGAAGCAAAGGCTTATCAAAGCCTGGTAAAAACTTTACACATTCTGTGGTTGGACTTTGTTTTTGCCATTTTCAGCTAAACAAACTAACCATAGTAAGACTTGCACTGTGTTATTTGTGCTTATCTGTGTGATAGTGGTATGAGCATTATAACAAAAGTAAAAACCAAGAATTTCAGACTCATACGGGCATATCGGCCACTATACAATACCGTCATACACTAAATGGATGTTAAGGACTGGGACGCCTGACCATTCACCAACAGGGACTTTAATGAATTTTTGCCCATCCATTCTGTAGAGCATTTATGAGGTCAGGCACTAATGTTGGATGAGAAGGTCTGGATCAGAATCTCTGTTCCAGTTCATCCCAAAGGTGCTGGATGGGGTTGAGGTCGGGGCTCTGTGTGGACCAGTCAAGTTGTTTCCCACCAAACTCATTCAACCATGTCTTTATGGAGTTCGCTTTGTGCACTGGGACACAGTCATGCTGGAATAGAAAAGGACCTTCCCCAAACTGTGTCCACATGGCGTTGTCCAAAATGTCTTGGTGTGCTTGATTTTATGCACCTGTTGCAATGGGTATGATTGAAACACCTAAATGTGTGTCCCAATACCTTTGTCCATACAGTGTATATTCTTGACCTTAATTATGCAGGTGCACATTAAAAACTGAATATCTTTTTGTGTGTTGTATTGATTGCACTCATTTGGGCGCACCGTACTGTATAAGTACTCTAAAAGTTCTTAGAACTACTCAGAACCGCTTTCACCATCCAGACAGACCGTCATTCCAAAGCTAGGAAGTGTCATTGCATTGTAGATGTGTTTCAAACAGACTGTTAAACTGTTGTCAGTTTTGTAGTATTGAAGCAGGAACAAAGTGCTCAAGAGCTTGATCTTGTGAAGGACTTTTCTAAGATCTACCGTTTTGGTTCTTCACATTCTCTGTCTTTTCATTCGGTTGTGCCTCAGCCTTTCCTCCCTTCCATATGCTCTCCGTCCCAGAACTCGTGGAAAGCCAGGCTGGGTAATTTGCCTCATCACAATACTCTCCTGCTGTGATATTGGATTGCGGCCTTCCCTGAGCTTGGCCACAGATCTCAATTACCCTAAATCACGTGCAGCATTCCTCAGTTATCAGAGTAGGTTGGGTCCTGTTCCACACCCAGATCACACGTCCTAGCAGTAACAGGCTGTGGCTCCTTCATCACTGTCGTTGTATTTCGGCCACATAGCAAACAGACACTGTGAAAGTACATGAAAGCAATGGAGCAATTTTGGAAATGAATGCATACACTATACGGACAAAAGAATTGGGACGCCTGACCATTACACCAACAGGGACTTTAATGACATTGCATACAACAATTTTTTATATGGAGTTGGTCCCCCCTTTGCACCTATAACAGCTTCCACACAAAACAGATCCAGCCACGTCTTTATGGAGCTTGCTTTGTGCACTGGGGCACAGCCATGCTGGAACAGAAAAGGTTCTTCCCCAAACTGTGTCCACAAAGTTGGAGGTATGGCGCTGTCCAAAATGTGTTGGTATGCTGAAGCATTAAGATTCTCCTTCACTGGAGGTAAGGGGCCATGCTCAAACCCTGAAAAACAGGGGTGTCCCAATACTTTTGTCCTGATAGAATATCATTAACTGTTGCTAGTTAATGATATACTATATACTTCAATTTAAACATAATTCATTGCATAGCTATGCAGGTAATTAGTAAGTAATTGCATGACTTACGTGATGTAAATCAAACTTATAGCTCAACATTAATCATCACTCTTGAAAGTCTCGGTGGTATTTATTGCACTGAATAAGCCAGCAAGGACCAAGTCTTATTTTCTTTGATTCAGGTGCTCCTCACATCTTTGCCAGTTGGACAAATTATATCTAAATGATCACTTTCTTGTTTCATTTATGAAACTGCTGGAGATTAATGAAAGAAAATATCCACAGAGTAAATTTGTCATGATGAATGCTTTTTTGATTTCTTTCTTTATTTCCAAATGTCCTTCGGAGAATGGAAAAATGAATGCCTAAAAATTTCATTTCACTCAAGGACTGATGAAAAGTAAGGAGACAAAATGAAGAAGGTCAGAGTGACATAAAATAGTTAAGGCGTGTGGAACAACAGGTGAGGAGCATCCAGAATCATCCTTAAGCCGTGATAATTACAGAGCAATATAAGGATTATGATGACAAAAGAGAGAAGTGGTGCAACTTGCCAAAGCATAAAAAAACCATCAGTGAGGATTTGCTTGTCCATTGCATTTGTAATGGCAAGCAGATCATCGAATCACTTGATTCTTCAAAACTGTAATCCTGGCATGGAACACATTAAATCTAATACGCCCATCAATCACAACACTAAAACCACTGACAGGTGAAGTCAATTGATGAACGTGTTGCAGTGGCACCTGTTAAGAGATGGGATTTATTAGACAACAAGTGAACAGTAAGTTCGTGAAGTTCATGTGTTGGAAACTGGAAAAAGGGGATCCAAGTGACTCTAACAGGCCAAACTGTGATGGTGAGATGACCGGGTCAGAGCTTTTCCAAAATAGCAGGTCTTGTGGGGTGTTCCCAGTATGCAATGGTACTGACCATAAACAGTCCAAGGAAGAACAATCAGGCAGTATCTTGGGTGCCTAGGGCCCTTTGTTACGCATGGAAAGGGAAGCCTAACCCGTCTGGTCTGATCAGACAGAAGAGCTGCTGCACAAATTGCTGAAAAGGTTAATGCTGGACATGACAAACAGTTGTCTGAACACTCAGTGCATCACAGCGTGTTGTGTGCAAGGCTGTGTAGCCACAGACTGGTCAGTGTATGAACTGAAAGTGACCATTCTGTCATACGTGAACACGTCACAGCACACAGTGTGAACAGTACGAAATTCTTCCTCTGTCTTTAAACCCGTTCACCGAGTGAAGCAGCGGCCAGTCAGGAACACGGCGCCCGG
>JBBPCX010000038.1:17098100-17110036 GCA_037974365.1 Hydrocynus forskahlii | reverse complement strand
GACCAGTCAAGTTCTTCCACACTGAACTCCTCCAGCCACGTCTTTATGGAGCTCGCTTTGTGCACCGGGACACAGTCTTGCTGGAACAGAAAAGGTTCTTCCCCAAACTGGATCCGCAAAGTTGGAAGCATGGTGTTGCCCAAACTGTCCTGGTATGCTGAAGGATTAAGATTTCCATTCACTGGAAGTAAGAGGCCTTGCCCAAACCCTGACAAACCCTGTGTCCCAATACTTTTGTCCACATTATGTAGGTGATGTGCGGTGATGTAATGCAAAATGCTCTTTTATTTACATAAAACATCATGCTGTTATGTGACAAGAGACAGAAATATACACATATAACGGACACATCAAACTGATTCACACCCTCCTGATCTCTCCTACTCCTACAAACCTACCCAGTCCATCAGAGTATTGATACGTGTGCATTACCGACAGTTTTACCCACAAATCACACACAACACTTGTACGTCCTTTGAGCAGATACAGTAAATAGTGGCCTACCTGCCACCTATAGCACTGAATACACTTTCACACTGGAGCACGCAAGCTGCTTGTGTTTTTAACTACCCTTCCCAAAACAGTTCACATCTATTTTGTGTTTTCATAATCTTTAAATAAAACATAAAACAACAAAGTGACAAACTTCACCTCATGGCAAACACACAGATCTTTACTGTTCTCAAGTTATTTTAATGTTCTGTTTTTTGTTGTTGCATTTATTCATTTATTCATTCACTTCCTCCATCCATTCATTTATTTGTTTGTTTGTTTGTTTGCTTGTTTGTTTATTCAGCAGTTACATAGTCTTGAAATCTCAGCAGCCCCACTTCTGGTGTCCCTGTGGGATATATCATACACATTTTTTTGTGGCCTTTAAAGTGTCTGCATTTGACTTGTCACAGAAAAAGCATGTGGAAAGTGTATGTTAGCAGAGTCCTTGTTGGAAAACCTGTTTACTTACTGGTCATCTTGGCAACACACGCAGGCAGTTATCTCCACAAGTTCACACATTATGAGCGTTCCCATAAAATATTTACGAGTCTCCTCCTACTTTATAATATCCCTAGTTGTATGTCATTTTGTAGTCAATGGTATGTCCAAATAAAGCAGTGGGCACCAACCTTCCATCTGACATACACTATATGGACAAAAGTATTGGGACACACCTGTTTTTCAGGGTTTACTTCCAGTGAGGGGCAATATTAACGCTTCAGCATACCAAGACATTTTGGACACCATGCTTCCAACTCTGTGGATCCAGTTTATGGAGGAACCTTTTCTATTCCAGCATGACTGTGTCCCAGTGCACAAAGCGAGCTCCGTACAGACGTTGCTGGAGGAGTTCAGTGTGGAAGAACTTGACTGGCCACACAGAGTCCTGACCTCAACCCCATCCAACAACTGGAACGGAGATTGTGAGCCAGACCTTCTTGTCCAACGTCAGTGCCTGACCTCATAAATGCTCTACAGAATGAATGGACACAAATTCCCACAGAAACTCCAATGTGGAAAGCCTTCCAGGAAGAGTGGAAGCTGTTACAGCTGCAAAGGGGGGCCCAACTCCATATTAAAGTCTATATGTTTGAATGCAATGTCATTAAAGTCCCTGTTGGTGTAATGGTCAGGCATCCCAATTCTTTTGTCCATATAGTGTAATTAGTTCCATCTAACATGCAGGCTGACTTACTCAACTCTAATCCAGCCAATCGGGGCCTTCTGGAGAAGTTCATTAGCAGGACAGCGTGCAGCAGCTTGGTGTTATAACTGAATCTGCAGGAAGGTAGATCTCCAGGACCGTAAAGTCATTGCCTACTAAAACAAGGACTCTAGGTCTAGGCCATTTTCTCTGTGGGGAAATGAATGCAGTTTCGAATATAACCCTGACAACATTAATACAATTGCTGTGGTAGGGCAAAATGTTTCAGAAGGTCTAATTGAATCGGAATCGGAAGGTTTCATGGAATCCTTTGGTGATGTTGGTTTTTTACAGGTGTTACTCTGAGTTTATTTGTTTCTAGACTGAACATGTTAGCTTACAGGCTGACTGAATTATCCACTGTTATATAACTCAGCAGTGCTCTGATCATTTTAGTCCCACCTGGATGCACATCTCTGTGATTTTCCAGGCCAATGTTGACTCACTTTGGGGGGGAAAAAGTTTTTGACTACTGATACTTAGGCCATTTAGTCTCTTAGCATGTGTATCTATCCTAAAAACTACCTGAATTTCAAGACAACGGATCCTTTGAATCTCTGAACAACTTCAGTGGTGTAAGTGGTTGAACTTCTGTGCATACATACATACATACATATACTCAGTGTATACATACATACATATACTTATATAGGTTTATATATTTTCAGTGTCCATAGTTATAATTTTAGATTTGTATAGTGTACTTTTTTTTTTACTATGCTGTTGTGTGGTATAGTTTTTATTCTATTGTTTTTGCTGTTCTTACCTTTGTTCTTTCTGCCGTAACAGTGCAAATTTCCCACTAATAACTGTTGATCTTATCTTACTGATTATGGAGGTTATTATAATGGCAGTTACAGGCATACGGTTATTTATTATACAGGCATACAGTTATTTATTATTGTCACAATATTATAAAGTAATGGTTTTCTATGGCCATGCCATTTTGAGTTTTAGAAAATGCAACCCACTAGAAACTTGCTCATCCTTTGGTTATTTTATTTCTGAGCAGATGTGTAAACATTATTACAGATGTCCCTCTGAATAATTAATCCTACCAGAACAGTTCTAATGCAAAAAGGATTCCACACTGTTACCCTGAATGGCTGGGTCATCTGAATTATGAGATTATAATTATTATTAGGTACACACACTGCTGGAAAAGCAAGTGATATTCCAGTCATTTCAAATGAACTTCATAATGTGTTCACACTGAGAGCAACATACAGTCATTAAAAACATTTTAATGCATCATAGAAATGGAACATCCATCTGATGCTAATGTCTCTGTATGGTTTGCAATTATGTAGCACCAAAATAACATTGTTAATAATATTGTTTATTTTATGTTTGATTGCAGATCCAGTTTAAACACAGACATTGCAATCTTATAACAGCCAAGCTTATCATTTGTTTTGTTTTTCTTTTGTCTACGCCGTATACAGCTGTTAACAGTTACTACTCTCACGAAAGGGTTGGACTTTTACAGAATCCCACCGAGATCATGTTCTTTTTAGAACCCTTTACAACTTAATAACAACGTAAACAATCATGTATGCATCTTTCAGATTTTTGTTGTAAATAAAACCAAATAGGGTGTAGTCTACGGACAGTTTTAAACTGGTGGTCCTAAAAATTTAAGAAGTTTATGAGATGTGCAGTGATGTAATGCAAAATGAATGAATTATCTATATAAAACAACATGCTATTTTGAGGCAAGAGACAGAAATATACTTATATATCACGAACCCTGCCCAAGCTCAAAACTTGCATGCAACTGTCCTCTTAAACAAACATGGTGGTCCATGGCAGAGGTGCAGTGTTCACCGGAAATTTGGCCTGATGAGAGTATACAGAAAGAACTGGACACAACATAGAGAAGAAAATGATAGTATTTATGAACAGTGTCTAGTGTGAATACACCCTAAGTTGTCCTCTGTTGACTGAGGTCTGTGAGATTTCTTGGAGAATGCTGGTGCCAGAGTGCACGTGCATCTTTGAGGCATCGCCTGATCAAACAGTGTCCTGGCACCCTGAAATGGATCCAGATTTAAGGTTGTTTGCTGTCAAACCTGTGACACACTGACACTGTACTGTAGACAGCGCAGAATATGAATACTTTAGACTATAGCTACAGTCCTATGAAGCTTCCATTTATAACTTGAGCTGAGACACACAGCAGTCCGGGCTGTATCAACTTTGTCACAATCCATGCCCACTTCTCTCCTGTCAGGTGACGGCACTGTAGCGGAGGAGAAAAGGAAGACGTGTGTCAAATAAGATGTGTTCTGCAGCGATGGACGCTTGACAGGCATGAGTGCCGGTGGTTTTTGACGCACGGACAGTGATAAAGGACAGAAGGAGAAAGCAGAAAGTGAGTATGTTTCCCTTCATAATACACCTTCAGAGAATTACATAAACACTCCTGAGAGCGCTCCATGACACCCCTTATGTAAATCCCAACTTAATTGGCAAAGATATGCAAAAACCTTCCCAAACCATCTTTCCACCTATGGCAAGGTACAAGAGTAAAACCACTGAGCAGTGTCGACATTATCCCCTTTTGAGAAACCACAACTGTTTCTCCAATCTTGCTGTGTTTCACGGCAAAAAGGGAGCAGCCGCTTGACAAGCCGAACCATCTGCAATAATAGGTAGACATCTTAGGCCCGGTGCGATCTTGCAGAATACAAATGCGAGGCTGTAGATGGTGACATATGCAAAGCTGACAAAATAACCCGTTTACCGTAAAAGCATTATGCTAACATCAATGTCAAGGCACATTCCGACATCTGTGATGTATGGCAGCTGTGATATTAGCTTGATCAGCACTGGCGCATGTGCTTTCGAGCATTAAAACCTGCTGAAAACTGAATGCATTCTTTTTTTTTTTCTAGCTGGAGCACAAAGCAATGAGGGCTAAGCTTTCAGAGTCTAATGTAATCGGCTGGATGTAGAAGGAGATGAATGCACAAAGAATTGTAGTGTTGCGGGAGCCATGCAGAATGGGTCGATTGCTACGGGCTGATTTAAAAACCATGCCATTAATTCTCTCCTTTCTCCTCTTTCTGTGCAATGCAATTTCCCAAAAGCTTCAACCAATGAAACTGCAAATGTTGCTGCCTATACCTTTTAAGTTTGTTTTCACCATTCACCGCACATGACTGGATGCTAGAGAATGAGGGAGAAAAAAAATGACAGAAATTTACCCTCACAGATCCATGTACCCCAAAAATATCCAGCCAGGAATGGCTCTGTCTTCAAAAGCTGACAACTGATGAAGGGCTAGAGGAAAACAAACACAAACTGCCCATCTTCAGGTGTGCTACAGTACCTAACTGTACACGGGCACGGTGGACCAACAAAATGAGTACAAAGTGCCAGCAAGTCTCTCCAACTTCTGGAGGCCATATGGATGGTGTTTCTGTCGAATATCCTGTCTTTGCTTTGGGCCTTCAGGTGTCTTAATGGCTTGTTCTTGAGTTCTCTGATTACTTCCATTTATCTTGTTGCTGGCTGTCCTCTTTTAACATCGACTATTCCAAGCATAACTGTTTTTTTGTTTTTTTTTCCAATTAACTGGTTCTTCTCATAGAATGTTCAAAATAAGAGAGCTACAATTTGGTTATATGGGCTTAGTTTGAGTGGCGAGGCTTGATTTGTTTTTATCCAAGCTGCTCTGAAAAGTCTTAAACCTATTCCTGTCCTGCTTTTTATTGCCCAGCTTTCACATACACCATATGGACAAAAGTATTGGGACTCCTGACTATTACACCACCTGGGACTTTAATGACATTGCATTGAAATATATAGACTTTAATGTGGAATTGATCCCCCCTTCACAGTCATAACAGCTTCCACTCTTTTTGGAAGGCTTTCTACAAGATTGTTTCTGTGGGAAGTTGTGCCCATTCATTCTGTAGAGCACTTATGAGGTCAGGCACACATCACAATCTTCATTTCAGTTCATCCCAAAGGTGTTTGATGGGGTTGAGTGCAGACCAGTCAAGTTCTTCCACACCGAACTCATCCAACCATGTCTTTATGTGCACTAGGTCATGCTGGAATAGAAAAGGTTCTTCCCCAAGCTGTGTCCACAAAGTTGGAAGCATGGCGTTGTCCAAGATTTCTTGGTATGCTGAAGCATGAAGATTGCCCTTCATTGGAAGTAAGGGGCCTAGCCCAAACCTTGAAAAACATGTGCGTCCCAATACTTTTGTCTATACAGTGTACATCAAGAATCAACGAATAAACCACAGCCGATATTAACTTTTGCAGATATTAACTTTCATCTGAAGAACTTGTAGCAGCCCATTGCATCATTAGAGCCTTTATTGTCTTCAGGTGTAGACACAGTGCTGTCAGTTACTGATGTAATGCCCATGTCTGGATACATGCAAAGCATAAACCCCACTGTACATGTCTCAGGGTATACTTTTAAACAGAGTAAACTGTATTCTTTTGCAGTAACATAGCCTCAGTATGTTGTCAGAAGCTGTCTGTTTACCTTTTAAGAGACTGGGAAACCACATTCCGCAGCAGCAGATACTGCGGGGATTATGAATATTTGCAGTGTGACAGTGCCTTGAAAAGTGTGTGTCAGCCAGCAGGCTCATATCTCCGGGTGATTCCTAAACGGATGTATTAAATATCTGATTCGGAGCAAATTGTCACGGCAGGTAGAGATTGTTTGATTCAGGAAATGTTTTTGGCACCAGAGAGATAACAGTATTAATTAACTGTGCATCATGGCAGCATGTGAAGCAGTCATAGCATCAGTATGGGGCAGATTTCAGATGTTCCTACTCTTTTTGCATTATGACTGAAAATAATAACAGTGACCTGGTAAGGCACGTAAATACATTTGTGAGATTCAAATAGTTACCATTTAAAGAGGTGTTACATGAGTAATTCGGACAGTACAAGGTGCGTGGAGTCTGCAGAGGGCCATGCTCTGTGAACAGGACACACCTGTAGTTGTATAATGCCATCTACGACAAGATATTGAAGGTCAGTATTGGTCCATAATGTGAGACTATGTGGATGTTACTCTGACACATACCACCAACATAAGCACTGTAAGATCCCTTCATGTTAACGATGTTCCCTATTGGCTGTGTCCTCTTTTAGCAGGAGAATGCTCCCAGCCACACTGCAAACACTGTTCAGGAAAGGTGTTGACTTCAAATTCCCCAGATCTCAATTCAATTCTGTGAGATGTGCTGGACAAACTAGTCCGATCCATGGAGGCCCCACCTTGCAGCTCCACAAGGTCCGCAAGAGGGACCGACACAATATTAGACAGGAGATTTTAATGCTATGGCTGATCGGTGTATGACCTATTGCCAGAAACTAGCCAGTAGAAAAAATAAAATCTTACATCTTGCAGGTCTTTGAAAGAAATTTGATTCTGGCCTGTATTGGTGAGAGTCCACAGATTAAATGGTGGGACTCCTCTTAAGTCAGTAACTGTAGCATTATGTTACATGTTACACCGTACTGATACAGGTTCAGGGATTTTAAAGTGCCAAGTCTCAGATGAACTGAAGTTGCAGTCTAGTCTGATCTTCACATTGTGTACATTTAAATACCTTTAATTTGATCAAATTTATCAGCGAATCCAGTTTTCTGTGTGCTAACATGTTTTCACTGCATGACAGAAAAACTATACATACTTTTTAGCTTATATAGATCATGCTTACATATCAAAGCAAGGAGGATGGAGAAATCACATTGTTCATAAATAAGAGACATAGTGCAGAGCCAAAAATGCATCACTTTCTTTCATTAAGGGCTCTGAGTCTAGTTTCCTCTAGAGTGGTTGTTAGACTTTTGTTCTGATTTGAAATGAGACTGGATCAAACAGTGCATAAACTTCTAACCCGTGTCTTTTTGTGCACCTTCCTTAAACTCATTCTGAACTTCCCATGCTCTCTTTTCTAACATCTGCCATATTTCTAAGACAATCAGCGGTCCACCAGAACTCCTGACAGGTTTTTTCTGTTGTGTAATTGGTAAAGTCGCACTGCTTGGATTGAGGAGGGAGGAGGGAGGAGGGAGGAGGGTGGAGGCTCCTCTCAGTGTTTCTGTCTCAGGGCTGTAGTTTTTGTGCCTCACTTTTCTCGTAGGGGGTCTTTGAAGCTACATTCTGATAGCATTTGTTATAAAAACGGACAATGGAGATCAAATGAACTGAACTGAACTCACTCAAAGTCTTGTCTGGCTATGCCATGGGGTCAGAGACTGACTCCAACATAAACTTTGCAGAATAACAACAAAACAGTGCTAATGAAGCTTGATAATAAGTGATAGCTGTAGTGAGGAGAAACCATACCCCCCGCTTTGTGTTTGTTTGTTTTTCTCTCTTTGTCTCTCTGGCTCTCTCTCCTAACCGAGAGCTAAATGGATATCTGGAGTGGCGCATATGGACAGCTGTCTCTCTTATCGGCCTGATTGCTTCAGCAGTGTGGAAAACATGATCCTGTCTTACTTAGTCACTCTACGGGCCAGTCTGTGGAAGCCACTTGCGCGCAAACAATCAATGCGAGATGAAAGCGGCAGCAGCAGAACGCTGGGCGCCGAGGTGGCCTGCCTGCCTGCGACTTAAAAGGAGAAGTTTGGCCCTGCCGCTAACAATTAGCGTGTTTAAATACACATGGCTGCCGATCCATCTGCCTCTCTGTCACTCTGTCAACTTTTCACATACTCTCTCTTTCACTCGCGCGCTCTCCATGAATCACCACTATGCCTCACAGCTTTTAGCCAAGGCCTGTATCCGCTTTCCCTTAATGTGACAGCTTGGGTAAAAGGACTTCAAACATATGCACACGTACACATGGGCACAAACACAGAACTATAGAAGTGTGGACTTGAATTGCCTAATTAAAGGCCGAAGCAATCTCTGTGGTGACTTAATTGTAGCCAGTGAAAGGTTCTCAACGAAGCCTATCCAGACGAGCATTACCCACCGTCTGTATTGCAAACAGGCCTGCGATGAGTGTGGAAACAGACTGGGAAAAGGAAACATTTAACAACAAACTGGTTAAAAAAAAAAAATCAAACGCAAAATAGTGCAAAAAAAACCTATTACTTGAATCCTTAGAAGATTAAACCCTCAACTGATGTGCCGTTTGTGTTTGTAAGTACAAGAGGAGATATTTTATTATGATTTATTATTCATTTGGTCAAGTTACTGTTGTGCATAGAATTGCTTTGAGGAAAGAAAAAAAATCCATTTTACATTTTGTCAGTCCAAAAATGAATCCTCTATGTCTATAAACCTACTGACAATATATTTTGATGTGCTTGTTTAGTTACTGTTGATTGGTCTGAAACTAGCTGATTCTTCCAAGGCATGACACTTTACTAGCATTGCCTTAATCAAACTGCAGACATGGAAAATGACAAAATAAACCTTTCATTACAGTGGTCGAGAGTACCCTCCCCCCCACCCGAAATGTACTTTTTTGAGTTGTTAAATCATTTTTGAGTTATTGAATCCTTTACATAGTGCAGTCACCTCACAGCAAGAAGGTTCAATTCCCGACCGGGATGTAGAATCTGTGTAGAATTTGCATGTTCTACCCGAGTCGGTGTGGGTTTCTACTGGGTCCTCCAATTTCCTCCCAAAGTCCAAATACATGCACGTCAGGTGAACTAAAGATGTGAAATTGTCCCCAGGTGCATCGGTCCTGTGATGAACTGGCAACCTGTCCAGGGTGTTTCCTAGCTAATGGATGGATGGCTGAAAAACTTTTACTGGAGCTCATTTCTAACGAAGGTTCCTCATCAGTTTCCTTTGCAAAAACTGTTCCAGAGTAAAAATAAATATGTTTCAGCCAGCAAACCAATGAGAAGAAAGCCTGGATAGATTTAACAGATTCAATTATGATGTTTTCAGATTTTGTTCGAAAAATAACACACTTGGAACATACTTTATGCATTTTTTAAGAAAAGAGAGATAAGATAAAATACGGTATGCTGTTAATAAATTGGAATTTACTGTGAGTCATGGCATAAAAATACTGACATTTGTGTCAATATTCTACTTACTTCTATGCATCATCTTCATTTTTTTTCCAGATAAACCACAGAAAAACAAGTATGGTGACTAGTCATTCAGCCTAAATGCTATCTGCCTGTGTTACCCAGTAATACCCAAAATACCCAGTGATAACCAGGGGGCGCTGATTAGAAAAAGTTTCTTAAAGTAATCAGTCAAGTAGTTTTTCGTCACCTTCGTATTTTCTTTTACTCTTTGATTCTTAATACTTAATACTTTTGCTTGTATTGAAGTAAAATGCCGGTATGGTCCTCTTACTTATGTAGGAATTTTCAGTGCTCTTTCCACCCCTTTCTAAATTTGGAATTCCTGTTTGATTTGCTAAAAATGTACGTCATATTTAGCCATCTCGCATGCCACTGGCCAAGTGAGGTCACGTAGTTTCTCCAGGACCCATGCAGGTATTTTTTTATGTGGATTCCATTTTGGTTGTTTAGGATGAAAACACGGAGTGCAAAATTTAGCAAAATGAAATAATTTAGATCTTTCTTAAAGATATAAATATTGAAGGGAATGTTGCGAGTGAAGCATCGGCTTGAAAGCAGTTGGAATAAGAGGGAGATAAATAGAGGTCAGGGCTGTTTGCGTGGTGGTGTTGGAAGATAACTGGTGTGCTATGATGTTAAGAAATTGGAATTTACTGTGAGTCATGGCATAAGAATACTGACATTTGCGTCAATATTCTAATGTTGGGTGCATTAAAGATGTTCAGTTGTTTATGTAACTCATTATTCTATTACATTTCTAATTAAATAAATACATTTGACTAGTAGACTAAATGAACATGCAGAATTAAGTCCATGTTATTTGCAATATGAGGCCCATTTTATCCACCTTGATTTATTTAGAATTAGCGAATTGGCTGCGGCCTTGTGGCCTTTCAGCATGCGTAGCGGAATTGGTGCACCTGTCCTTTAGCAAGGCTCTTCCTAACTGCCGAGGGTGATGGAGTGGGCGGTGGAAGCAGGGGATGAGGGTGGCTCGTCTAATACCGGCGTGCCAGTTTCTCATTCATGCTTGACTGGCACTGGAAACACAACTCACCCAGAAGACCTCTGCGCCGTTACCCTATCTGCTAATTAGCTTCATTTGCTAAAAAAACAAACTAGGGCCAGATGGCGCAGCTAGCGGATGTTCATCGATCTTGAGTCCCACTCGTGCTCTTGCTCAGGTTGGAGGTGGGTTGTCGGGACCAAAAAACGTTCCGGAAGGTGACGCAGAATGCTGGTTGGTGGCTGAGGAAGGCGGGTATATGTAAACAAGGCAGAGTGATGCATCCAAACTGAGCAACTCTAGGTGTTAGAAAACTTTTGGCAGGGGAGAATTTTTGGATAAGCAGTCGACGGTCTTAATAACATAGGCTAGACACCCTTCACAAAACGGTTTAACTCTCGTACAGCCAGAATGGTGCATAAGAACGTATTGGATTGTTGGTCCACTGATCGCACTGCTCTGGTAGCAGAGATTCTCAGAGCAGGTTCATATCGGGGTGAGCACCCTTTAACAGTGCCAACACTGTTTAACCTCAGAGGAAAGGTAGGCCGCTAGTTTCATTTATATCTTCTCTTGCAATGTTTCAAGCTTCCTCAATGACTTTAACCTTGAGCTTTTTCAAGAACGGATTACCGAGACCATTTATGCTCCGACAGACTGGGAAATCTCTACTCTTTTTAATGAAATATACTCGAGGCACAGAAAGGAGCGCGGAATTTGATAAATAAGAAAGGGTGTGTGCGGGAGGCACTTACAGTAATTCAGCTCTGTAGCCGAGTGTGGCACATCGCCATGAGAACACTGTCAGTAGTAACTCTTGTATCGCTTTCATACACTACATTCATTTGAGCTAAATAACATGATTTAAGAATGTCTGCCAGTAATCTAATCTAGTAATGCAACTCTCCTGGGATTGCTGTCCTCACTTATTTTTCACCCTTATGAAGACATGCTTGGAGTACACGCAAAAATGTACACACGTACATGCATGCATACATGATAACATACATTCATATCGCTGTTCTGTTTCTGTGGGGCTAAGGTGCTGTCATACTAGCAAGATTTAACAGACAACATCCACCTAATACACAGTCCAATTTCTCACTGAAGCAGCATCTCCCCTCTGTTAATTAGTACTAAAAGAACAGAAGGTGGCTTGGATATCAAGTTAGATGCAGCTTG
>JBBPCX010000038.1:17096933-17098000 GCA_037974365.1 Hydrocynus forskahlii | reverse complement strand
TATATATATATATATATATAGTGTTCAAGCTGCATCTAACTTGATATCCAAGCCACCTTCTGTTCTTTTAGTACTAATTAACAGAGGGGAGATGCTGCTTCATCCTATACTATATACACATACACACACACACACATATAGTGCTTTTATACAGGGCTTTTGGCTCTATAAAAAAACGTTTTGATCTTTCGCTGTATTGAATTAGATGCATGGGCATGCAAATTGAAGAACCAACCAGAAACCATTTAGGAGCCTTTATTTTTAAGTCACGGACATCAAATCTCCCTCAACTACGTTCTTCCATTTTTCTCTATAAACTCTGTTCAGTATGTCTTTAATTTGATTTCCCTGAAGATGTTTCAGACAGCTGTAAATTATGGGTTATGTGCAAGTATCTTTAAGTCCATTTGGTAAATCCTGGAGTGAGAACAGAAGAGACTGTATATCACTTATATGTAAAACTGTTACTAAAGTGAGTTCTGGCTTGAATTTTATTTCTGTAGGCATGTCCTGAAATATATTATTCTCGACTGTGCTGGCCGGTTAGATTGTATTATTTCATTACTGAATGATGGAGAATTTCAAGAAAAGTCCTGGGCATCAATTGTGTACCATTACAGAATTAAGGTTTTGCTCCAGGAAGTGTGCATTTGAAAGAAACCATTTTATCTTTTTTGTTTTTTTCATTTTTGTAACCCAAAGCAAAACTGCAGTAACTTTGTTTTTAGTCACTCTTTTTAACATGTAAACCGGCACTATTTCAGTAGGCAAATGCTTACACAGAAATGGTTACTACAGTCACTATGGTACAGTGACAGATGGTAAAGATGCTGAACCTGAAGTTCCTGTGTAGAACCTGAGAGTCAGAATGAAGAATCAGAATCAGAAAACTTTATTGATCCTGGAGGAAAGTGTGACATTTATTCGCTTGAAACATAAAACTAAGTTTGGCTTGAGTTCCATAACTATGCAAAATGTGCCATAACTCATTTGCCACAACTCAAGTGGCAACAGTAACAGACATCTTGACTTGAAATTTAATGATACAGCCAATCAAAACACTGATA
>JBBPCX010000038.1:17086933-17091933 GCA_037974365.1 Hydrocynus forskahlii | reverse complement strand
CACAGGAATATTATACAGGGGGCCCTCGAGTTACAACAGTCTCGACATTTCAAGTTTCGAGTTTACAACGCTCACTTCCACTTACATCGTTAGTCTTGTACTTACAGTCTACGTGGGTGAACGCAGTGGATACGCAGTAATGCGGCGTATGAGTGAGGGAGTTTTCCATTTCGTTTTTCTGTGGCTTAGTTGTGTTTTTATGATTTTTCAGCTGTGTTAGGATAGCTAAGTGACTTAGGCTAAGGTGTGTTTCAACTTACACCAAAATTCGGACTACATCACTGTCGAAGGAATGGATCTGTGTCGGAACTGGAAGACCCCCTGTACCTGAAATATTGCACGAGAAATAATGCACATGGGAGAACCAAACTGCACCAGATCAGTATGGTCGCCCATAATCAGTATCAGTATTGGCAAGAGAAGAGAGCACTGATACCATGAAGCATAACACACTATGCTACTGGTACACATATCTGTGGTGGGGGAAGATTTCCTTTTATGAGACAAAAATGCTCATTGTAAAATCTAACACCAGTGCAGTGAGCAACAAAATCTGACCTTCATACCAGGACAGTGTAAAGCATTATGCCATTGAGTTGAATGGCCAAGTTAGACCTGTTCCAGTAATCCTTATCTTCTGTTGTGTAGTCAGTTCTAGTGTCAGGTAATGATAGTACAGGTTATGAAGGGACAACATAAGAAAGATATATAAAAGGATCGTGATCTTATGAGGTGATGACGAGCATTTAGCTTAGGGTTAGCCTTAGCATTTCAGCCTGTTAGCCATGTTTCTGTTCCCTCTTATGCTGCTGCGGTGGTGCCTCTGTCAGTCATCTGCATCTGCATCACATGGTCTAACATCAAGCTGAGAATCCCTTGCTTAGTAGCGACCACTGACACTTTGAATGATGGTAAAATGTACCAGTTCTAGAGAGAGAGAGAGAAATTCTACCGATGTGTTAACCATTTTGTGCAATCGAAATGTTTTACAATTTCATATAAAATGATTTTACCAAAATAAAAATAATTCAAAGTGGAATAGTGTAATTATCAGGATTTACGGACACCTATGGAAGAGTTACATTCGACAGTGCCAGTATCAGTATCGCTATCACAGTATCAGCTGATAATTAGCTGATACAGATTTGGGGATTGATTTCTTCAGGGAAATTGAATTGGCGCTACTGTTTCTCATTAAACTGAATAGGATTTTTGCCGGTGTTCTGTAAAACCTGTTAAATATAGCAACATACGCCCTTCGTTGGGTGTGCCACGGACAGGCCAATTCTTTTGATCCTTGGTTTTGTGATGTAGTTCTGAATTGGGTTATCTCAGAATGATCTATAATGGCTTAATAGCAGTCGATAGGCCAAATGTTTTTTTTCCTCTATTATTAATCTTTATGAGTAATCTTGACCAAGAAGCAATAAGTTGAAGAACCCCCTGACAGCATTAGATAAAATTACCTTCAGTAACATGGATACAAATTAGTACATTAAACATTAAAGACATGATAGGAACTCATTTCATTTCTTTGAAGAATTCTTATCTCTGTGTTAGCTGTTCTGTGATTGGGAAAAAAACCCTCCCGACCCACCCCATTTGTCTTCCTCTCCTTTCCCGCCCTCCCTTCCTCTTTTCACACCTCAATAGAAGAAGATTTTAGAATTAAAGCCGCGCTGCAATTTCATCTAAGGATGACCCCCGTGACCCTTGCCGTGAGCCGGCAGTATTCAGCGTCAGTCTTCATGAGGGAGAACGCTCCTGTTTGAAGCTTATTAAAAAGGCAAAGCCTCATTACCATAAGACATAGTACGGCACTCAGCTTTTTAATCTTGCCCCACATTCTGAGGCATATTTACCAATATAGGGGTCCGCACGCTCATCACAGCAAGAAGCTTACGTTGTTGTTGTTGTGAGAGAAGCATTACCTTCTGGCTAATTAGGTAAAAAAAAAATTGTTTCCCTGTTTTGACAGGCACTCAAGCCTGTTGTTAAGATTCTTGAGGAAAATTGGAGATTTTGTTCCAGGCCGTCACAGGTCACAAACAAGAAAATGTGCGCACGGCAGCACTGAAGGTAAGAGATTAAGAGATCGCATGAGTTTAATCCCACAAAATATCACATAATGCCTGAATGAGATTGAATCTCTGCTCCGACTCAAACGTTTACTCTGCATCATCAGAAGTTGGGATTACAAAGAGGGCAAAGGCCAATAAAAGAATAAAAGGTGAAGGAGTGGACTTTAGCAAAAAGAATGGACTATTTGAAATCTTATGACCATACACTATAATCAGAGGGCTTGTTTCCTCTTAGCATTACAGCCCATCCTAGTTCTGCATGTGGTCCATAGTGTAACTGCACTTTGGACTGTGTCCAGTTCTAGCTGTCCTAATCTGCATCTGGCCAAGGTTGCACTCCACCCACCGATTTCAATATCCTTCCAGACGCTGTTGTTAAACAAGGGACACTCTTTTTCTCACTTTTAGCCATCTACGTGTGTTCAAAGAACTGAAAAGCCATTTGACAAAGATGGGGACTCGAGTCAGACTAGACTGGCACTCAAAACTGAAGGGCTGCAAAAGTTCAGTTACACAAAATGAATTCGAACCAACCTTTCATTTCCAACCTTGCGTGTGTGACTTGTTTCATGACGCTCATGTGCCGTGATGTTCTCTCGCAGTGCCATCAGGTAATGAGCCTTTTCATTGCAGACAGACCTTCAGTCTGATGGTAAGAATGAAGCACAGAAGCTAATTTCGCCTCAGTCGTCAGTTTAAAGTTACTAATACCTGGCATACCTGTCACACAAACTACGGGCCGTTCCAGAATGTTCTGCCGCTGTCTTTTAAGCTTCGGCTCCATTCAGCTTACAGTGAACAGGACTAAGCAAAAATGCTCTAGTACAGACTTGAGACTTGACTCGGAACTTGCATAAATACAGTCGTGGGCATCTCTTCCGTCTGATGTACACTTTACCTGCTTTTAGCTCGTCATTTTCTTCACACTGTTGTAAGTGCTAAGCAAGCAAGCATGCATAACTTGGCATCTTTCTGTTCTCTGCAGTGTTATAAATATGTTACAATTATCCACGTATTCAAAAAATTTTTTTTTTTGTAATACTCAGAAACCACAACACACTTTTCTAAACCAGTTTTTCATGCTGATTTCAGATCTGCTTTCAGGTTTTTTTTTCAGTCACATCAAGTTTTTGAATTATGAGTAAATTTTAGTTTGCAATAGACTTGCACATGGTTTTTATTAAACCTCAGGCACCAATCAAGTAACTGTTTCAATATTTTCAGTGCGAAGTCAGACAGGCGCACACTGTGGCGTAGAAATAATGATCAGGGTCCGTCAGCGACCACTGTTTCTTCAAAAACGCTTAGCATATGATTATTATGCTGATTATACCAACTATCTTGCAATATGTAACTAGCTTCATCACAAAAACTGTACGTGCAGGAAAAACTAAACACGGATTTGAAAATCACTACAAAACCCACATAAACTTTTCTATAATTTTTTTGACCTGTTGACCTGTGTTATTATCAGTTATGATGCAAATCCAGTATAGACTGTGAAGGGCTGCACTTGATTTGTTACGAGACAACCATGAGAAACTCAGGGCTTAATGTATATAGGAGCAATCTGTTGAAAATTTGGTAAACTCATTCAAATGGTTAGTAAAAGTGAAGTTTAAAGTATGGACAACAAGTCTGTCGGTATCCAGTGAATGGTAAGTCCCCGAAAAGCACCCCAAAACAGTCATTTTCTATTGGTGCTGTCCAATCTGCTCCGGCCTCAATCCAGACCTATTGTAAAAATATGACGAGATCATATAAATATGTGGAACCTACATGTCAAAAAGACATTTGTACACAAGTCGTGTCTTGATAAGAAGCAAATGTAAGGATCTGATAACACTTTATTAGTCTCACCGGTGGGAAATTTGCATTATTACGGCAGCAAAGCAGACAGAACAAAAGAAGAAAGTAGAAACAGCATAACAGAATAAAAGCCATACAATGCAACAGTATAATAGTGGCTATGCATGTATGTACCCCAGTGTATCCTCAGGTTCCTAGCTGCAGCAGACATTAAATGAAACAGAAATACTGCGGAAATAAACAGGGCCAAACTGTCAGAGTAACTGTTGTGTACCTGTACCAGCACATCCAATTGTACTCCATTGATATGTAGCATGTTGTGAGATGGATGCTGTTGGATAACTAAGGTCAGTGACAAGTGAGATGACAAGTGAAAACACTGGAACAGTAGAAATAATTTCTCAGAGATGTCTGAGAGGCTGAGTCTGAGAGGCCGTGGAATGAGAAACAGCATTCCTTTACATTTGAAAAGCAACCAATTCATCGACACAGCGGTATTGCCAAACCCACACATAGAGCTGTCATAAACACGTGCCAGTCAGATGTCAGAAGAGCGTTCTTTTGGAACAGGCAAATCAATATGCTTTTCGGTGGTGGAGCTTTGACCTGTTGTCAAAAAGATAAACACATAAATAACTGGTGTTATCAACTGGCTCGCCGCGCCCTGTCAGACCCGCCACTTTCTTCTCATGCTTGAAGGCTGGAGGGGGTCAGCTTCTGCCCCAGGAGGCCTCTCACCACCAGGTCAGACTGTAGCCTGAGTGGGGTTTGATGCTACCAGGCCGGGCGAAAAGAAAAATCAGTGCTCCAGAAGCCAAATGATGTCACCAGACTACCAATGTGGTTTTTTTTTTTTTCTTAATGCATCCTCTCCTTCACCAAGCCCAGCTTACGCAACAGATGGGTAACGATTAAGATGAGTCCTGAAAACAACGAGAAACTATTTTTTTTCTCCACCTTCCTTCTGTCTGTCTGTCTCTCTCTCTCTCTCTCTCTCTCTCTCTCTGTTTCTCTCAACCTCCCTTGTTAGAAAAAAACCAAGTAGCATAAATACATAAACACCTTCTGTAGCGTCGAGAGGCTCTGATGGGTTTAACCGAGTGTGGGGGG
>JBBPCX010000038.1:17060800-17080702 GCA_037974365.1 Hydrocynus forskahlii | reverse complement strand
TACCCTATCAACATTTGCTGTTCTTGGAGTTGCCTGCAATCCATAAGATGTCTGAACATCATTCTTTTTGTAGTCCACTTTTCTGATGAACAGGGTGTCTCAATACTTACCCTTTCACACTTCATGACCCTTTACTCTCCAGGCCTGGGGTTCCCCAAAGCATTTGAACAATATAACTCTTAAAAAGTAGCTTGTGCAACACACTGAAAACCTTTTAGTCTGAGTTCAGATTACCTTAATGCTAAGATACGTTTGGGAACCTAGACCCAGCTTGGCCAGTGATTCCAAACCCTGGTCCCAGACGACCAATGTCATGCTTCCCTACTCTAGAACACCTTTGGGGCGGCTGGTGCCATTGCTGGCTTTTCCACTGCTTTACTTGGTGAATGGATTAAATGCAGGAAAAGAATTTCACATGGTTCACACTGTCTGCTGCACTATGGTGTGTTCAAGTGTGACTATAAGGGGCCACTGTACCATGTTCTCAGCTTCCAGTATTCCTTGAAGTAGTCAGAGAACTCCCCTCGCTCTCAATCTGATTAGCAGTGCCTCTCTGTCGTTTCCCTTCCACATTTTAGTGCTACCCACCTTGCCTTATCTTTAGGCCAGAGGATCCTGACCCTGCTCCTGAACTATCATTGTCTTACACAGTTGGTGATTGCTGAGCCCTGCTCTAACACACCTGATCCAACTTTTAATAATTAGCAAGCCATCCCTGAATGGAGGTGAGTTTTTTTTAGTGGGTAAAATGCGGTGCAGGGCAAGGATTACTGGAGCCACTGCTACAGACAGTTTTGTTTCTCCATCAAATATCAACTCTTTCTGTTCTCTCAGCTTCCAGCAAACCTTAAGGTATTTCAACGCCTTTCTTCTCCTTGCTCTGAACCCTTCTTTTTCTTGCTCTGATTGTCAGGGAGCCTTAGTAGTTTTCCTTTCACATTTCAACACCTGTAACTATGAAGCGTCCCAGAGCTTCTGGACAGCAATTTCAAATGATGGTCCTAGACTACCCTAGCCTTGCATATTTCGGAGCTTTCCTTGCTCCAGCACACCTGATCCAACTAATCTCAGCTAATTAACGAGCCTTTTCTGAGGTGAAGAGGGTATATTAGAGTTGGGAAAACACCAAAATCGAGCATGGCAGAGGTACCCTAATGATCAGGCTATGAAACAACTGCTCCTGATCATGTTTGTTCTCTAATGACACTCCCTGCGGTTTCTATTCTCTCAGCTTTCTGCAGTCCATAAGGTGTCTCTACATATTTCTCTTGTAGGCCCGGAATCCCTCAACCCTCCTTGGCCTGCTCTTTCTTTCTCTCTCAGTGATTGGCAGGGTGTCTTGTGCGGGTATCCCCTCTGGTGCTGTTTCTCCTGTCTGGTTTGTGTATCGCTCAGTGTTGGACACTGGCCCTCTTGCCCCTCTCTCGCTACCCCTGTAAGCCAACCATCTGTGCTTAATTGACTGCGAGCCTGGTGTGGAATGCACCCGGCGCTCGGGAAAGAAAGACAGAGCGGAGCGGTGGAGCATGGGGAGGAGGACCTGTCTCGGTGTGCTCATCGACGTCTCGGCCTCCGACCTCCATGGAATGAAAGAAGAAAGGAGGATAGGGATATCCCTGTTATTGTTCCGGCTGATGGGGTAGAATCTCCTCCTCCTCCGCCGCATTGGCTCCCACAGGTGGACGGATCTGAGAAAAGGGACGGTGGTAATTGGAACAGGGATTAGTGTAGATGAATCCACCTTGCTTTTAAATATTCCTAGCCATTAAATCTCTAAATTCTACTCAATTTCCTCCCTCTCTCACCAGCTCGCGCTCCCTCCCTCATTACTCACCCTGTCTTTTCTGCTCTATTGTGCCTCGCTACCATGTTCATCACGTTTTTCATGCCCCTTCTCATTTATAATCTCTTTATTCTTCCAACCGCTCAGGTCAGGGTTAGGAGCTTTTCTGGCTCCGATCCCTATGATAGCACTGCTGTCTCTGCATCTGAGCCCACTCAGACCACGCTGCATGGTTAGGCCTCGCAGCTGAGCTTCCGCCACAAGAGAGCTCCGTGATTAAACCTCAGAAATCAGTTATCACAGAGGGTATCAAAAGCATGCTGTCATCTCATATTAATTATTTCTCACCTATAACTCACTGAAGTAGATAAATTCTGCCTAAACCTTCATTCCCTACCACATTTGTGCTCACGAGGAGAGGAAGTGATATTTTATTATGATATGAATTTGAAAAGTAGTTATGAATGTGTATAGTAATACAGAGCAAAAAGAGAAACCATTCTTCATTCTTTAGTTTTAACTCTATTTCTGTCATTTTATTACATCAAAATTACTCTCAAAGAGTTGAACAAAATGTAACTGTTTACAAATAATCTATTTAGGACACCAAACTGTAATTTATTAAAAGATTTGTAAATTAAACATTTGCTAGTTCTAAGAAATGTCAGTATGACATCCTCAAACTTTTTGGACACAATTTGTGCACTTACATGGGATACAGTGCCATGCAAAAGTATTCACACCCCTTGGCTTTATACCTGTAATTTTAATGTTTTTTTTTATTATTTTATGTGATGGATCTGCACAAGGTAGTTTAATTTGGTGAAGAGAAATGAGAAAAATATATATAAAAAAGAATTTTAAAAAAATCAAAAACTGAAAATTGGCATGTGCACATGCATCCACCCCCTTTGCTATGAAGCCCTTAAAATGTTCTGGTGCTACCAATTACCTTCAAAAGTCACATAATTAGTGAAATGAAGTCTAAGTGTTACATGATCTGTCCGTATAAACACACCTTTTCTGAAAAGCCCCAGAGGCTGTAACACCACTACTCTCCAGACAAGTCAGGGACAAAGTTGTTGAGAAGTACAAGTCAGGGTTGGGTTATAAAAAATATCCAAATCTTTGATGATCCCCTGGAGCACCATCAAATCCATCATCTTCAAATAGTACCACAACAAGCCTGCCAAGAGAGGGCTGCCCACCAAAACTCACAGACCAGGCAAGGAGGGAATTAATCAGAGAGGCAGCACAGAGACCAAAGGCAACCCTGAAGGAGTTGCAGAGTTCCACGGCACATCTGCCCATAGGACCATAATAAGCCGTACCCTTCATAGAACTGGGCTTTATGGAAGAGTGACCAGAAAAAAGCTATTACTTTGTGTTAAAAGTAAGAAGGCACATTTTGAGTTTGCCAAAAGGCATGTGGGCGACTCCCCAAATGTATGGTGGAAGGTGCTCTGGTCAAATGAGACTAAAATTGAACTTTTTGGCCACCAAAGAAAATACTATGTCTGGTGCAAACCAAACACATCCCATCACCCCAAGAACACCATTGCCACAGTGAAACATGGTGGTGGCAGCATCATGCCGTGAGGATGTTTTTCAGCAGCAGGGACTGGGAAACTGGTCCAGTCGAGGGAAAGATGGATGGTGCTAAATACAGGGATATTCTTGAGCAAAACCTGTCGGTCTGCCTGTGATTTGAGCAGGACAATACTGCTAAAGCAAACTGCTAAAGGAACGCTCGAGTGGTTTAAGGGGAAATATTCAAATATGTCGGAATGGCCTAGTCAAAGTCCAGATCTCAATCCAATTGAGAATCTGTGGTCAGACTTTCAATTGCTGTTCACAAGCAAAAACCATCCAACATAAAGGAGCTGGAGCAGTTTTGCCTTGAGGAATGGGCAAAAATCCCAGTGGCAAAATGTGGCAAGCTTATAGAGACTTATCCAAAGCGACTTGCCGTTGTAATTGCTGCAAAAGGTGACTCTACATAGCACTGACTTTAGGGGGGGTGAACAGTTATGCACACAAGTTTTCTGTTATTTTGTCCTATTTGTTGTTTGCTTCACAATAAAAAAAAATACATCTTCAAAGTTGTAGGTGTGTTCTGTAAATGAAATGGTGCCATGGAGGTGAATACTTTTGCAAGGCACTGTAGATAGGCATAATTTTGTGGTGGTGTGAAACGTGTTTTTGTTTTGTATTTTTTTTTTTTTTTTTTAAAGACCAGATATTAGACCCCAACTGGGTGTGCTGTAATGAGAAAACACTTTGATTGTCTGACACCTTTTTTAAATTTGTTAAAAGTACGAGTATTTGAACTTGTTTGGTCTAAACTCTGAAAACTTTGAGGCTCGAGGGGAGTCTGACTCGTTTGGAGGGATATGAGAGGTGATAGAGAGCGAGAGAGAAAGAGAGACTAGGAGAGGATGAGGAATGCAGGCAGGAAATCTTATATTTAATAAGTAAACTGATGCTGGCGTGGGCCAGGCCGCCATTTTTCTTCTGTGGGTCTCTTGGGGTGGGCTCAGTCAGCCATTTTTCAAGCAAAGTGAAGGATTTGGGTTAGATGTAGAAAGCCCATGAGACACTCTCTTACTTTTCCTCATACACAGTAGCCAAGGCAGCAGGGAGAGCAAGAAGGAGAGAGGGAGAAAGAAAGAGCATGTGAATGAGAACAGAATGATATGCCTTTTCTGTCCATTCATTCTCACCTCCTCCATGTGTCATTTGTGCAAATGATGGTGGCAAATGGAGGCTTGAGAGCTTCGATACTTCAATCAAGAGAAAGGTAGAATGGAAGAAAGAGCAAGGAATTCACAAAAGAAGCAGCGCAGAATGAGAAAGTACAAGAGAAGAAATAAACCCAAAGCCCTTGACACCACCTCAATTAGGATGCATGGTGCTTATAAGGTATCATTTTAATCACCTAGACCTACATATAAGGGAGCGAACAGAAATAGAGCTCTTGCCTCTGCATATTCCCACAAGGCCAATGAGAGGGGCACCGATGTTCGATAACCTCCTTCTCTGAAATAGAGGTCCTGGTGCAGGGCGCATCGAAGATGGGTAAAATAAAAAAAAAAAATAGGGCAAATCAGGCCTCAGGCTGAACGGAATGAGAGTCAATTATCAATTTGTGACCTTACAGGAATGATTTTAACTCTCGATATATTTATAAACCAACCTCCCAACATTTTGGTTCTCTACCGATGGGTGTTGAGAAACAAAAGCAGATGAACCAGTGGAAGCTCCATCAGTCGGGGAGACAAGGACTGTTCAAGGCCTTCCACTGTGGCATTGCTTCCTCCCAGCTGGAACATGGGATGGCAAGCTGTTGAGGTTTGAGCCGTCGGGGAGGGAAACGGATACACTGGCTGTCTGTACACTCACCCAACTGTGGGAATTCCAACGGGTGTTGAAGGTACACTGCTTGTGCATTGTGCCATCCATAAACCCCCCCTTTAGATAAATGATGGACCAAAATGAAATAGAAAACCACAAAGTGGCTCCTTTAGCTATTTGCCCAGAAAGCACAGATGCTCTGGAACCAGCATCACACCAGCCTGACTACAAAGGAGCCCACTTCTGTTGGCTTCATGGTCACCGTAGGCTGTAGCCAATAAGGTCTTGCTCCAAACCCACTTCCAGGACATTCCATTGGGGTCTGACTGGCAACACAACTGTGGTGTTATGATCTGTTGGGTTTTCCTTTTTTTTTTTTTTCTGAGAATTTACACTTGTGTATTTAAATTCCACTGCTGGCAATCAATACACTGTAAAATCTGCAATGTTAAACGAACTCCTACAGAGTTCATCTGGGCCCTCTCTGAAACGCACAAAACTTTGGTGTGTAAAATTGCCCACATTTTGCCCGATTGAGAGTGATGGACTCATTCTGTTGTAGAGAAATGTTCTCTTCTAGGCAAATGTAAGCAGAAAAGGAAGCAAAGGCAAGAACATAACAGTCGCGAGTCAAGACAGTTTGCTTTGGTATAATCTTGATTCCTTTTCTCAACATGGTGCTCAGCCCAGGTGTGGGGAAAAGAGAAAGGGTGGGAGAAGGTTAAATAATGAAGAATAATTAACATTAAGCAGGGTTTTCATAATACACTTAAAAAGGTTTATTAACGTAGGTGCAATAATTAACTTACTGTATCATAGTAATAATATGTGCATGTGCAGTAGAGTCACTGAATAGACACGTTTTTAGAATTATGGCAAGAAATGGTTCAGGCCAGCAGAAAAGTGTAAAGGTACCTTGGCTTTAGCTTACCTTTAGTTTCGCTCACTCACCGTTTTTCTTTGAATCAGATAACGTCTGCTTCAAACTCAACTGACCAAAAGACCATTGAATTGAAGGGCAGAAAGAATTCAACAAAGAAAATGACCGAGAGTAAAAGAAAAAAACAAGCAAAGACAAGGATTACAATGAAATAATGAAATGAAATTGCAATAAAATACCACAGATGACATCTATAGCAGAAATGTAGTAAAACGTGCAATTAAAAATTACATGCAGCGATGTTTTATGTGACACTCAAATTGATGTGGTCAGATTGCTTTCAGGATGGTACAACCTAAATCTGCCAAAAAATAAATAAAAAATGAAACCGTATAATTGTATTATAAGCTGTGATAATGAGTCATCATGCCATTTCCATAAGATGGTTAGTCTAAGAAAAATGAGTTACTGTTATTTTCCGTAAGTACAGTCTGAACAAAATAGTTCATTTAGAACAATTTATGCATTCAAATGGTCCTTTGAGTGTTTGACCTTTTTGAACCATTGGCTTTCCTAATGAACCATCTTCGAATGTAGATAATGAAACACATAGTGGATAATATATGAATGCATTCCTTAAAATAATGGTGTTCAAAAAGATTCTTCAAAGAACCGTCTTACAATAAACACGTTTAGTTCCCTGAAGAATCTTTCTGTTGATGGTTCTATTAAAAATAATCATTGTTCACTTGTAAAAAAACAAAAATTAAAAGGAGCTCCACATAATGTAACGGTTACGTTTTAAATGCATATTTCCAAGCCAAGAACTGTTTAGAAACCTTTACTTTTAGGAGGGTCTGCCAAGCTTGTTAATGACACTGTGCTTCATCTACATGTACAAATGATACTGCTTCTATAGATTTAAGCTACAGTAGGCAAAAGCCCCATGCTAGCCTTTACTTGACTTATGATGAGACTGACCTTTACTTTCAGTAATGGTATTTAAGAGAAGTAGCGTGCCAGTTACCCAAGATTCACTTGTAAGCCCTTTGTTAAAAAGGGATCTTTTTTGCCTAAGAGTATAAATGTTGGTTTGACCACTCCACCTGGAGAGCTAAATCATTTAAGCTTTCTTGGCGGATCTCCAGATTTCTTCTACTGTTCCCAGTAAGCCACTCCATTTAGTCTTCCAAGCAAACGCTTCAGAGGTAGGCGGTTAGCCTGTGCTTGATATGCATACCCAAACAGGAAAGCCATGGGGGAACAGGCAAAATGTAACTAATTGCATGTCTTGAAAACTAAACTCAAGTCTCCACCAAATCTACCTGAAATACAAGGATATCTTGCAGCCCACTGAAAATCTCACTGGCGCACATGCACCCACACACACACCTATATAAAGCGAGTCAGAGTATTCATAGCAATGAGTGTGCTGTATTTGAAAACAGATTGATTTTGTCCTGCTCTATTGGTTCAGTGTCTAAAATATATTTGCCTTCAGGTGCTGTATGAAACACAGAGGATTCAGCAGAGGATTCCATTGCTGTTTTTTTTTTTTACCCGTGTCCTTTGACAATCCAGGGCCACGACCTCTGGACCCCGGCTTGTCCCTGAAAGTTGTGTTTTTATGGCCTCGGGGTTGCTCTTGTGACTGCTGAGGTCACCTGGAAACACCCTGGAGGCCACTGGTTATTGATCCAGGGGATGGTGTCAGGCTGGACAGGTCAGAGGGGATAAGGAAGATCATTATGGAAGGAAGAGGTCGGTGGAAATGCAGAGAGGCAAGGATGTTTCCAAGGTGCTAACATATGGCCACACACAAAATGCACAGTTAGAGTCAAAATGAACTGTTACAGGGATAAACCATTACTGAGTACAGTTTTCTCACTAGAGGTTTAGCGTAAAGGCAACATGAAAGGGGGGGGGTTGACAGAGTGCAGGTTCATTGAATCGATTCTTCTGGGTGCTTTCGTTTTGTTAACAGGAGAGAAGGGGGGCTCAGTTTTGTCAGTTGCTGTTTTTGGGAAAGAGAGAACTGATCATGCCACCGAGAAATGTTACCAGGGGAAACACTCAAGCACACTATACTGAATTCCTGCAAACCGAATCTTGCACATGATCTTATAAAACGGGCTGAACACAGTCCAGTCTTAATTAAGCTGCTAATGGAGATGTGAGTAAATGAATTTTAGCTTGCATGCATAAGAGAACGCTTCAGCAGAATGTTTGAAGGGCAGAAGCAGATTTTCATTAAACGCATCTCAGGCACGAGAATGAATGAAGCTGTTATGCAGGCTTTGAGTACGCAATTCATCTCTCGGTGAGACTCTGTAAACACGTTATTTGAATCTGAAAGGGGGGACTCTTAAGCTCTTGCAGGCTGATGATGCTGGTTTGGTGAGACGATCATGTGGATCCAGAGTGTGGCTCGGTGCTTTAACTGCATCAGGAATGGAGGAGAGGCCGGGGAATGAGGCAGGGTCAGTGCATGTGCCGAATGGGAAATGTGGAACAGGATTAGTCTGACCCCGGGCCCCTGATTCCCGGGAGAGACGAAAGAAGAGCATGGAGGTAGGAGGAAATGTTCACCTCACAGCTGATGGAGGGAAGTGGAGAGAGTGTGCCCTCAAAGATTTTCTTTATCTGTCCCTATCTCATACACACACACACACACATACACACACACACACACACACACACAGGCACATACAGTGGGCACAGGAAAGAATCACCCTCTCTGAAATATTCTTATTTTATTCCTTAGCAGCCTGAAATGAAGACACACACACACACACACACACACACACACACACACACACACAGACACAGGCACATACAGTGGGCATAGGAAAGAATCACCCTCTTCAAAATATTCTTATTTTTTTCCTTAGCAGCCTGAAATGAAGACACACGCACACACGCGCACACACACACACACACATTTTTCAGCTGTATTTATTCAGTGCAACTGGAAGACATGATAGCAACTGCTTTAAAAAAAAAAACAGAAAAAAATTGAGATGGATTAAGGATGTTTGCAAACTAAAAATATTTGCAAACTCAGTCAGGTGTAACTTACCACCTTCTTAGGTATAATTAAGACGTGGAAAGTTGTAATCCTAGGTCCCTCCCTGATCAGGCTGTCCGTCCAAACTGGATGAAGAAGTGAGGAGGAGGCCGGTCAGAGACGCTACCGAGACGTCAGTGGCAACTTTGATGCAGTTACAGGAATTTATGGCGAAAAGCGGTCACTGTATGAAATCTGTCCTCTGCGTTTAACCCACTCAGCCGAGTGGAGCTGTGGCCAGCTGACAGCAGAGTGTGGGGATGGTACCTTGCGCAAGGGTGCCTCAGTGATGCCACTGGTAGTCTTGGGATTTGAACCGCTAACCACCAGGACACCAGTTGCAAGGTGAATGTCTTTGCATGGCAGAGCCCAGACTTAAACCATCCTGAAAATCTGTGGGATGATTAAAAGATTGCAGTCCACCAATTGGTCACCATCCGATCTGACTGAGCGTGAACAGGTTTGTGAAGAGGAGTGAGCGAATACTGCCCAGTCTAAATACTGCCAACAGACGCAAGGCATGCATGAAAACCAAAAAGCGGTTCCACAAAGTTCTGACACCGTCAGACGATCCCTTGTCCATCTCAGTGATTCAGCTTTCTAACTGCTATGATCAGATCTTTTCACGTGGATTTTACTCGTTGGACTGAATAAACATCGCTGGGATATTTTTTGTCTTCTTTTCAGGCTGCAAAGCAACAAAATGTGAATATTTTGAAGGGGGTGATTCTCTTCTACACCTAATGTAGAATCTGTCCACAAATTTCTCAGCCCTGTGCAAAAACCCCCTGCTCCTCCCTTGAAAGTGTTCAATTATAATTACCTCAGCATAATGTGAAAAGATGTAGCTTTTCTGTGCATCCGTATAAAAAGGAATGTAAGGTTTTCCGGACAGGCAATACAGGCTACAGTTATTTTGCTTTCCTTGGAGGTTTTGTAAACTGGTGCAAGATTTGCAAATGAGACATTTATCTTCTTACATATGCATGATATAATCTGCAGTGCTTGGTTGGACAAGTCCTTCTTCAAAAATGTCTTGTCTTGTACCTTTGCCTCTTTATAACGTTGTGATTTTTAGATGGTCATGATTGATCTTCTCACTGGTTGGTTCAG
Organism: Hydrocynus forskahlii; assembly: GCA_037974365.1. Lineage (NCBI taxonomy): Eukaryota > Metazoa > Chordata > Actinopteri > Characiformes > Alestidae > Hydrocynus > Hydrocynus forskahlii. The sequence continues at coordinate 17,070,505 of JBBPCX010000038.1, read as the reverse complement.
TTGCCTAATTGTTTTTTACATGAGAATTTTCTGAAATGTCTATGAAGTAAATGTCCTTCAAGCATATGTGTGACTTAGAGGATTTCTTTTTCATATTTTTGAAAACTGTTGTTTTTTTTTATTTTTCTTGCCATACATTTTGTTAGTGATAATTACTAGTAGATATAACCTATTGGCACCTCACTGTTTAATTCAATTTTGATTCAAAGTGTGAATATGTGTGTTGTGTGTAAGGACACACGTACTGACACCTTGAAAATGAAAAGGGTGAAAATGAAAAGGGTGAAAATGAAAAGGGTGGAAGAGTCCAGCTTAGCTGTGAGTATGTCTGTCATGTAAATGTGTCTTATAAGAATACCAGTGAAAACAAAAGGTAAATGGTTTAAAAGGAAAATGCCTGATTTGCAACAGGAAAAACAAAAAAGCAAAAACATTTTATTTAGTTACTGAGGTTACGGCTGTGGTTAGGTTTAGAGCTTAGGTTTAGATACTTAAATACACTAATCAGCCACAACTAGGGATGCACCGGAATGATTTTTTTGGACCGAAACCAAAAACCGAAAATGAGGAAACGCTTGGGCGAAAACCAAAACCTCAAAGAAAATGTTATTATATTACTAAAAGAATAAATCAGTTACAAAACTATGAAAACATTTATTTAGCATTCAAAAAATGCACAATATAAAATAAAAATTGAAATAAAATATTTTACTTGGCCCCACTCATGAATAGCCTAAAAGCAAGATGGCTGAAATAGACTGGCATGTGCAGGCTGTGGTTGTGTCATCTGCGTCATCACTGCGTCTTCACTGTTTCGGTCGCATTAAAAAAAAAATGCATTTTTTGCCATTTTCGGCCCGAAATTTTTGGTGGCCGAATTTTCGGTGCATCCCTAGCCACAACATTATGTCCACTTGCTTAATATTGTGGAGGTCTTCCTCATGCCACTAAAACAGCTCTGTCCTGAAGGTGTGCTGTGGTTATCTGGTATCATCCCTTTGGGATGAGCATCACTGAGCCTTGGGCGCCCAGTGACCCTGTCGACAGTTCACCAGTTGTCCTTCTTTGGACCACTTTTGGTAGGAACTTACCACTGCATACTGGGAACATCCCACTAAACAAGCCACGCTGGAGAAGCTCTGACCCATTTGGATAATTATCAAAATCTGGTCCTTGTCAAAGTCACTCAGATCCATATGCTTGCCCATTTGTTTTCAGCTTCCAACACATCAGCTTCAAGAACTGTTTACTTGCTGCCTAATACACTATAACACACGCCGTAACAGGCACCACTGTAACAAGATAATCAGTGTTATTCATCTTCACCTGTCAGTGGTTTTAATGTTGTGACTCATTGGTGTATATTAGGTTTAGATATTTAGACATGGTCACTATCTGGACTAAACCTTGTATCTCCATTTTTGTCATGTGACCATCACATCTATGTGACCTTGTTGGTCTTCCCACTCCAAAATGGGATTTAAAATGGAGCCCCCCAACTCCTTTGCTGTTAAAACAGCTTCCACCCAGCTGGGAATACTTTACACCGCAGGACTTGGAGTGTGTCTGTGTGAATTTGTGCCCGTTGACTCAAAAGAGCGTTTGTGATGTTGGATGAGGAGGCCTGGCTCCCAAACGATGTTCCAATTCATCCTAAAGATGAAATCCAAAGGCGCACTGAGTAAAGAGACTGGAACAATCAACTTTTTACTCTTAATGGAGAGGCTACTGGCTTCCCCAGTGACTACGTAAACACATCCGCCGGCTTTTTCATGAGAAAAACCATGTCCGCCGGGAGCCAGGACGGTGGGGTGAAAAATATACTTGTCATCCCTAAAGTAGTAAAAGAATTAAGTGTCTCAAAACAGTATGTGTGGGAAGGAAATTGCTTGAATGGGATTAAGGTAAAGTCCCCAAGGCGAGCTAGTGTGGCTGTAGTATTAGCACATTTTTAAACAGAAGCTGCAATTAAAAATTACTATGCTGGTGAACTACCAAGAAATTGCACTACTGTTACAGTCTTTGGGCTGCAAACGAGCAAAACTTTGTTCTGGAAAGAAGAACATCCATTTTTGAATAGAGCATTTCTATTCCTCTGAACAGACCTTCATAAAGATGACAGATGCCCCCCTCCACACACACATACACACACATATACACACACACACACACACACACTGTGGTGACACACAGCTTATGCTAGTTCCTTTAGTAAGGGCTGAAGTCTGGCTAGCAAAGAATACACTCATCATAAGTCTTATGTCTCAGTTCCAGTTTTTGCTCAGGTCCAGTCTATCAGGCTTGACAGTTCACATTCTTGTTTGGCTTTGTTCAGATAGTAGTTCAACCAGATTCACCAGTTTAATCCGTTTTTTAGACTCAACGTCCACACTGGTCTATTGCAAATTCCACACAATGCTATTTACAGTAGACCAGTTCCAATCTGTATGCTCAGTTCATGGCCACATTTGTTTGTATATCCTCATTAGTTCTCATATAGTAATATTGCGGATGTTACTATAGCCAATAGAGATCCAGTTGGATTAGAAAATATCTGATTTGCTCTGTGTCTATTTTCAGAAAGGAATCAGATATGTGTCGGTTCAGTGCTTAATGGGGAACCCTGCAGTCTTTAATAAAACTGTAGCCAAGCATCTATAGTCAGGCTGGGGGAATGTTTTCACTGTGGCCACTAGGGGTGTAATGATTTGTCCCTATATTATATAATGGTGTCTTGATGTACTTTTTGATTGTTTTTTTTTTTTTTTTTTTACTAAATAAGGAATATGTTTGTATGTTCATGTTCTCAGCTCATGAAAACATTTTAACACTGGGAAATATTGCAGTAATGCAATATTTTATCATTATGGGTTAGGCACAAACAAATATGTTAACTCCAAGGTAGGATGCAGTGACAGAGGCCATGCTACAGTGCTGGAAGGGACGATCAGCCCTCGTTGTGAGGTTGCTGGTCTTGTTTTATTATATTTCCTAAATATAATCAGTATTAAACCGAATACTTAATTTGTTCCAGTCTGTTCAACGTCCTTGTTTCTTGTTCTTTGGGACAACAAAACCTTGGAAATCTTTTTTAAAAACTTGACACACCATGTAATATTAATTTGAAAGTCTACATGAGTCAAAAGACTGAGATAAAGATTAGGTTTATGTATAGGTGTAACAGTGTTCATTTACAGTACTACAACCCTCTATTGATACAGAAGTGTAAGTGTGAGCGTGCATTTAGCCCTTCGTTGGAATGAAATACTTCCATAAGAATGGAAAACCTGAACAACGAGAACAAACAGGACACGTTTTCCATTAAATGCAGCTTTAATTTGAAAATAGTGATCTAAAAGTCACAGGGGTTAAGCTTGGGTTGAGTGTAGTGAAAGTAATGCAAAAGTCAGTACAGATTAGTTTGTTTTCATATATGTGTGTGTGTGTGTGTGTGTGTATGTATTAGAGAGACAGAGAAAAACAGCAGTAAGAATGTTTTTACTCTACAGTCCAGCCTGACAAAAAGCAAAGTGATTTATAAGTTGGCTATATTGACTCCAGCAGTTTCACAGAGTGAGTGGGAGGATGTTGCTGTAATACTGGATCTATAGTAGTATGAATGGTGGTCAGAGTGGCTACAGTCCTCTTAACCCAAGATGGAGTAAGGGCCTGGAAATGGAGCAGCATGTGGACAGCATTAGTGCACGTCTTAGGCACAGATTCTCCACAACAATCAATATTCTGATGTTCTGCCCAGTAACAAGTGCCTTTACACAACCAGTGCCTACTCTACGCTCCTATTCTTTTACTGAGACCCTCTCTGTAATGATGCACAAGTCATGTTACTTTGATTCAATGTATATGTAAACCCTTCCAAATTCTGTGGGAAAGCACTTTCTCCTACTTTTTGTTTCTTTTGTTTTTACTCCTAACTCACTGGAACATCATTTGAAGTGTTCCACATTTGCATTTGCAAGTAGATGAGGTATTTTATGATTTGTTGAAAGAAAAACAAAAGATAAAACAACTGGAAGCAAACAAAGCGAGTTAGATGTTCAGACTGCACAGGATTAAAATTCTTTGTGTTGGTAATTAAATGATTAATCATGTTACATTTGAATGATAAGATTTTTGTGAGTCGTTAGAAATACCAGTGAAATTTAAGAGTTTACCAGAATCAGAATGACAATAAATATGATGGTTTATTAATGTAATAATAATAGTGTTCATCATCGTCATCATCATCATCATCATCCTCATTATAATTATTATTATTACAACAATTGTCATTATTAATATTAACATTATTAGTAGTAGTAGGAGTAGTAGTAGTAGTATTCTCAGGACGACTAGCCATTGCCAGTCCAGTAAGCTGAAAGGGACACTATTACGGGGCAGTTGGATGGGCTTGTGGTTAGGGCGTTGGCCCAGCAATCAGAAGGTTGTGGGTTCGAATCCCAACTACTAGTGTCACTGAGGTACCCTTGAGCAAGGTACTGTCCCCACACACTGCTCCCCTGGTAGCTCCCTGCCTCACTCGGTGAATGCAGAGAAAGAATTTCACATTGTTCGCACTGTGTGATGTGTGGTGTGTTCACATGTAACTGTAAGGCCCGCACGGACGTTTGAATTTTGGATAAATGAACGCGCTCTGAACGGCATAGGCGTTTTTGTAGCGTTTTGTATCTGCGCTTGATTGGCGTTACACTGGCGTTCGTCTGACGCTGTTTAACGCCAACCTGCAGCCCAATGTGTAGTTTCGTGTTTTCATCTGTGGGGGCAGTAATTATTCTCTCCAGATTGTTTGTGTTTGTATTTGTAGTTTTACATTTTCCTTCAAAATGTGATTTTTTTCGCGGTTCCCAGAACCACGAACGCCATGTAAATGCAGTACCGGCGTTTTTTTTGCGTTTGTCAGGATTTTGGCAGAAATTGGCACCAAGAAAACATTTCACACGAGGTTTTTTTGATGCCACGTGAACGCGAGGCTGACCGAGCGCCAGTGCTGAACGCCAGTGTGGACGCTTCGACTTGCTCCAATGAGCAGAGGGTAAATAAATTAAAATAAAATTATGAACCCCCTTCTGATGGTGTATTTTGAAGGTATTGAACTGCTTTTGTGCTGGTTTTGTTTGAGGGGCTGTTTGATACTGAGGGATAAAATTCTGTTCTAAAACACAACAAGCCTATTAAACTTTGTCTAAGGCCAGCATAAAATAATTAACTAAAAAGTAATGTTGGCAGTTAGGCAGAACAAATGTATTAATTCTGGACTTTAGGAGTACACTTTTATGCCTTTTTTTGCAGAAAAATGCATAAATGCAATTGTATAACTGTAGTTACTTATATAATATGCAATTCAGAAATGATGTAATGTTCATGTAAAGTATAGATTCAACCTGTTGATCAGGGCTGTCATTTGAGTGTGTGTAATTTTTTCTATGCAATTCTCTATCATTTCAGATGATATTTGAATTGCAAAATGAATAAAAATATGAAGGGTTAAGCCCAGCATGCACTGATGAGCAACGCAACTTTACACTGAGATACACCGAGTCTGAACAAGAGAACTTGTTGTTGTTAAGATGTTTATGAGGGTGAGAGGAAGGCGATATTAATTGTGGTGTGTTGCAAAGCGGGGGCACAGTGTGGCTCAGTGTTAATGACGGGCTGAAATGCTGGGAGATGGGACGGAGTTAACACAGAGAGACGGAGCTTTACAGAACCCAATTAAAACTGACACAACAACAAAGCGCCACGCTAGAGTTCGCCCAATGAAAGGAGCTGTTTTCCTGTACAAATAGGCCAATCATATAGGACACTCACTTCCACTCCAGTCCCCAGTGACCGCAACACCAAAGGATTATTTTCATCAAAGGCACGGCGTGAAGGATCACTCATATGCGCATAAGTGTGTGTGTGTGTCTGTGTCTGTGTGTGTGTGTGTGTCTGTGTGTGTCTGTGTTTGTGTGTGTGTGTGCAAGAGAGAGATCAGAGAGAGAGAAAAAGAGAGGGTACACGCCAGTACAATTTCACTTCTTGTATTGTATCTGAATTAAGTACTCACTGCCTCTGTTTGCCTTGTGGAGGAGCCGCGCATTTTCATGTATTGTTAAGAAAGGGTCCATATCTTAGATAAAAGTATCTGAACATGGTGAGCCCCGTTAAAGTTTAAAATGTACTGTTTACTCTCCAGTCCACACAGTTCAACGAAGAGGCTTTTTTTTCAATTCAGTGCTGTTGGAATTTCAAAAAAAAAAAAAAAAAAAAAAAAAAATCACACTTTCACACATCTGCCCTTTCAGTCGGCAGGCGTTTAGCCCCGCCCACTCTCTACGAAGTTATAAGGAGTGTTTCACTGCTGTTTCAGTGAGTATCACCAGAACAGAGGTCCATCTTAAAGGCACCGTAATAAATACAGTCTAATTCTAAGGCATAAGGGGACCCAGGGAAAAAATATAAATACGTAGGATGTTGGTCTTTCCTATAAAAAAAAAGTGAATCAACAAAAACATTTGTGTTGTTGGTTCTGCTAAGGTTATGATTTTGCTTTGAATTATGGTATTCAGATGAACGACTAGGTCCAGGCTATCAGGCTAAATATATTAATTAATAGTCCCAGATCTTTTATGTGGGCTAGAAAAAATGTTTTCATATTCAATACTCTAATACAGATACATAAATATCAGGGACACCGCTGCATCTACTGCTTTTTGTGATGTTTACTTTTGCTTACTTACTTGGTCTCAAAGTTCAGCAAAGTTTGTGTGCGTGTGTGTGTGTGTGTGTGTGTGTGTGTGTGTGTGTGTGTGTGCGCGCGCTCTAATGTCGAGGTTTACTCACAAACTCAAAGCTAACACTACATTGTGTAAACGTGTTTTGCTGCACATTATCATTAGACAGGCTACCTGTTTCTACTTGTGGTATCTGTGCAGCAGAGATGTTGTTGCAGCAGGTATGAGGACGCAGTCTCCACTAGTGTTCAGTAGAAAAGATGTTTTGCATGCAAGCTTCCTTTTTTAGACAGAAAAAAACAAATGTCTAAAGTTGCCAAATGGGCTGAAATCTTGCATCTTGTGGATCAATATGATCGTGACTTCTCCTAATGATAAATAATTTAACTACTATTCAACAATATATTTTTTTTATTTTGCATGGTACTGACTCGATTCGACTTACGTCTACTTACTGTCTATTCTCACTGTCTATACTGTGTCTTTTCATTGTATTGTTTCTGTCATCCTTGCACTTTGCTCAATGCTGTTAACCGCCTCCTGCACAACATTCATTCATGTGGTCCAATACTAATCATTCTGGAAGGTTTATATAGCATCCACACTGTACTGTTACATACACCACCATTACAATTGTTGTGTCTATTTATTGTGTTGACTATTGTGATTGCCGTAACTTGCACTCTGTTGAATGTTGCTACATGTCGCACGGTGATCTGTGGAGAAATGTCTCATCACACTATGTGCATGTACATGTTCACAGCTGCTGATGACAATAAAATGACCTTGACCTTATCCATTATGCAGTCTAGCACCTAGTACCTCGTACTGTTTTTCGTACCTGCTCCATTGTGGTTCCAATCATAGCATGGGACATGGGATATCCTTCAGCATTTTCCACTGTTAATGTGTTTGTCATGTTCAGGTTGACATCACGGCTGTTTCGCCCGGTGCCATCAGCCACATCGAGGGGGTTCTCACTGCGGTGGAAGATGAACAAGGTCCCAGAAAGCAGGCAGAGCCAAGTTCACTCGAGTTCAGCCAGTACTGTGCAGTGGAAAGGCAGCTATAGACTAGACGAAAAACACAGCTTGGAAACAGGGAGAAGTGCTGTTAGCACTGTGGAAAATAGTTGTTCGATTTTATTATATATTGCTATTCAAGGCTCAAAATGGCAACAAGCATCAAACCCCATTCACTGGAGCTAAGAACAGGCTCCGTCTCTTTACCTTAGCCAGTTATTAGGGCACTCAGAATTTTCTTGTTAAAAAAAACAGCTAACATGGAACTGACGGAACTGAAAACATCCACTGCCTGTTGTTCAGCATAAAGTCAGGGACCAAATCTGTCATCTTCTAACACTATTCTTCAAACCAAAGCATTTGTATCCTTTTTTTTTAATCAGAAAAGAAAATGCTTTACTGTGTTTATGTTCATTGGCATTTCTTCTGATACTATACAGTGTTTTGACAGACAGTAAGAAAAATTTTAATTTTTCTTGGCTACATAATAGGTTTTACAGTAGGGTACAGTACCAAGCAAAAGAACACGAGAGGGAGAGCGTCATCACAAACACCATCATGGCTGTGATACTGCACAACCTGGAATGTTTTATTGTTTCTATACAGCAGTTAAGAAATAGTATTTTATAGCAGATATTCTTTAATATCGGTAAGTCCTTCCACCAACAAAGTAAAGCCTTAGGTTATGGATAAAGCCATGAAACTATTGCAATGTTGAGTTCATTTCTGCTTTTTCTGATTTGCCTGCGTGGGGTTCAGCCAGTCACCTGTAAAGCGTTTGACAGCCTGTCTTGTTTTTGTTTATTTGCAGTAAAATTGTTTCTGGTAAACTCCAGGTTGTTTAACATTAAGAAAATTGTTCTGCTGCCACAGCTGTCTATTGCAAACATTGTGGAAATAATTACATTTCCATCTTTTGGCAGACGCTTTTATCCAAAGTGACGTACAATTTTTGTGCATCACAGATTTAGGTGTATGTAATGTTAGGAGTCTTGCCCGAAGTCTCTTATTGGTGTAGTGTGGTCTGTCTGCCAGGGTACAAATTGAACCCCATTCTCAGTGATGTTATCCACTAAACCAACCAATTGCTGTATAATTGTATGTGTGACATAATGCACGAGAGCTGTGCTGATATAAAAACAAGTGTGTGTTTGAATGTGTGCATGCGTTTTTCTCTGTTGGTAAAATGAAACTGTACATGATGTTCCCTATTGTGGGGGAACTACTGTTATAAAATGTTTACGCTGCACAATTTGCTTCTATGAGAGAGAGACAGAGAGAGACAGAGAGAGACAGAGAGAGACAGAGAGAGAGAGAGAGAGAGAGCATGAAAGAGAGAGAGAGAGAGCATGAAAGAGAGCAGACATGCACAGATGTTTATTTCCAGTGTTTTTATGTGTATGAAAGCACTACAGTCTGCCTGAACTTGCTGAATGCATGGGACGTTAGCTACTGAGAGCACTACTGTGTGCATTCTAAAATGTTCATGCTGACCATTCATTCCATGCTTTATGTGCATATACAGGGGTAGAAATATGCATGTGTGATAATATGCACACTCCTAGCCCATCCCTACCGCGCCAACACAATCGGGTTGGCGGGCCTCCAGCGCAGCACATCTGGCACTTGAAAGGCAGCGAGTACAGAAGGTGATGGGCCTGGGCTCAGGAACAATGCCAAGAGGCGAGGTCCTCACTGGCCTGCTGTATTCCACCCAGAGAACAGAGTACAGCCAGCCCGCGCATCCAGACGCCCAAAGGGATGGGCGGAGTCAGACCGTCAGTCATTTCTTTGAAGGGCCAGTTTCATGGACTATATATATATATATATTTATATATACATACAGTGTGTATATATATATATATACATATATATATATATATATGTGTATATATATATATATATATGTATATATGTATATATATATGTATATATGTATATATATTTAC
>JBBPCX010000038.1:17036145-17048910 GCA_037974365.1 Hydrocynus forskahlii | reverse complement strand
AGAGAGAGAGAGAGAGAGAGAGAGAGAGAGAGAGAGAGAGAGAGAGAGAGAGAGAGAGAGAGAGAGAGAGAGATATAGAGAGAGAGAGAGAGAGAGAGAGAGAGAGAGAGAGAGACAGAGAGAGAGAGATATGTGTATTTATATATGTCACATCACTACATCACTGAAGAATAACTCATTTTAGGCTTATTTTTTTCACATTCAATGCTGCAGGATTATAAGGAGGGACAGACCAGCAGTTTGATACTTGTGCTATGGCTCATGATGGATGTCCACTAAAGAAACACATACTTTCTCCTGAAGTAATTGTATTATAGTCCAGTGCCTTTAGACTGAGATTAGGGAAGGAGGTAAGCCTGAAACTGAAACTCGGCTGATCTATGAACCAAATAAGCCCAGTGACTGAGGAGCAAACGAGGGATGAAGATCACATGTGATCATGATGAACGACTCAAATCAAGGCTCAGCCAGGAAACACACAGGAAAACTTGCACGTATACACTGTGTTACTGGTTTATGAGAAAAACACGCTGTGTACCTTTATGCAGTAGTACCACACGCACTGATCAGCCGCAACATTGCATTCATTGTCTCGTTTCAGTGGCACCTGCCAAGGTGTGGGATATATTAGGCAGCAACGAACAGTCAGTTCTTGTAGTCTGGGGTCGGGTCTGAGCGTCTTCAAAACATCAGGACCCGGGGCGTTCCCTGTATCCAGTCATTAATACTGAACCTACCAAACAAGCTCTAAGGAAGGGCAACTAGTGAATAGGCAACATGGTCATGGGCGCTCAGGGCTCAGTAATTCGCATGGGGAGTGAAGGCTAGTCTGTCCAACCCGTCGCCGCCATTCAATCAGAGGGGGACGTGTCCCCCTCACATTTCATAATTATTCGTTTGGACGCCCCCACATTTAACATAAATAATTAGTTCGCCACTGGAAATCCGAGCAGCCTGTGCACTGATGATTCACTTCACTTGCATGTGGTGAGTTGGAGGTAAACCCGAGCGGATTTCCAGTGGTGTGTGTGTTTTCTTCTATCGATTAAGTGGAGTGGATTCTTTCGCGAAAGATTCAAAATTCAACAGGGGTTTCCAAACACCCCCACCCCCTAAAAGGATTAGACTTTGCACGCATGCAGCAACCCCGCCCCCACCCAAACCCCGCCCCCACGCCAAAACCTGACCCCACGCCAAAACCTGGGATTTAAACCCATGACCTTCTGAATGCCAGGGCAATTCCCTGACCACCACACCACCAGCTGCCCCTGGTGGCCTGGAGAAGGTATACCTAATAAACTGACAAAGTGTAATGATCAACTTACCATGTAAGTATGTGAAAGAGTTAGAGGGAGAAAGAGGGAAGATTAAATTGATAAAAGACAATTTGCAATCCTCCATCAGCTAATAGTGCCCTCTGTCCTCTAGAAGACTAAAGGCCTTGATTTGAAGAGCTCTTTTTGTGATAATGCACCATTTAGACTGCCCATTCACACCTCTACGTATCCACACTTGCAGAACTGTTTTATTTCACAAAGTGTTTACACACAATAGCGTGTGTTCTTTATAATTTAATAATGAAATGAAGCCCATTTTTGCCCCCACACAGCCGTGCCTGCAAGTGCGCACACACACACACACACACACACACACACAACATATGTGTTACAGTTATTCGAGATGAAAGGAATAACAGTGAGTCTATGTGGAGTCTGGAATTGTTTGAAGTGAATACACATGTTCGGTTTTAGCCAGTTGTCCTCTTTGCTGCAGTCTTTAGACCTGGCACATATACAAACACACGCAAATACAGACACACACACAGTGAAACCTCAAATAGGACTGATATGTAGGGCAGCTGTATTGTGGTAGACTGACCTCAGCTGACCACACATCTGAGCTGGACAGGAGGATAAGGCCTCTGTCTTTCAACCTTTAATAATTTATAGGTTTATTTTTACTAGCTGACCTTTATGTCGCGTGAACATTTGATGCTCAACCTAAAGTCCGATACATTTCGGTGATTTTACAGTTCATCAGTCCTCTCGGGCCTCTGTTCATCAAGAGAGGGGCGTTTATCTGAGGCAGCCCTTCTCTTTTGCCCAGGTTTTCAGAGTGCTCTCATGCAGCCCGTACTTCTGTTTCAATGGTATGTAGGAGGCATGGTCCAAGCTAATGAGGACTGGGCCTATCGTGTTTCTGTGTGATAACAAAATCATGGTGTAATCTGATATCATTTTTTACTCGTAGCCATGCCAGAAGTGAGGCCTCATGAAGACTTTCAAGACAAATGGAGCGACAGAATTGGTCCACAATAACATTTTGCTGCATTAGCATACTTCAAAGGTGAGAACATTTCTCCCTCCCTGATAAAAATTCCATTTTGGAGATAAAATGTCCTCTTATGAGGCCGACAATAAGTAACAGAAATGAAAATGAGGACTGGGCCTATCATGTTGCTTCACAGTGTAATAAACAGATGAGTACTCTGAAGAGATATGCCACTGAATATCGGTTACAAAGAGATTCAATCCACTGAGCTGACAGGTTTACAGCCTGTGCCGTCCTGTCTCTTGTCCTGGTAGTGGTCTAGTGTGACTAGCGCTAGCCGCTGACATTTATATCTCCACCGCGAACCACGAACCATTTCGCAGCCCTTTTGTCGGCTGGAAGCAGGTGAGATGGTACACAGTATGACTCTGGAGTCTGCTGAGCTCACAAGAGAACTAATTATACGGAGATGAGCAGTTAACCCATACTGCCCGAACTAATGCGGAGATGCTAATCGATGCTAAATGTATGCGACCTTATAAAAGGGGATCGCTGAAGCGCTAATCGATGGTTGATTAATGAGAACAAACCATAAAATGTGGCCAATTAATCCTTGTTCAAGTGTTGCTCTTTGCTTTGAATTTCCAGTAGGGAGGACATAGAAGTATGGCCGCTAATTTCACAGTATGTGCAGTGTACAGTATGACGTGTCTCTCGAATTCTTCTCAGGTTTTTTTTTAAACGTATCCATACAGTTGCAGTGCAGTTGATATTAGTTTTTCTATCTTAGCCATGTCCATCCAAGCTAAACCCAAAGAGCTGTAAAAGTGTCACTGGAGGGAGTAATGGCCACACTAGTTACATTTTAAAAAATGCACAACAACTATGTGTTCATCAGTATCAATATGCTGCAGTGGCTATTACAGATTTAGGAAAAATGCCCTTGAGCAGGTTTCCATCCATGGACACTATTTGACATGCAGCATGCGAAATTCAGAGAGAGAAAGAGAGAGAGAGAGAGAGAGAGAGAGAGAGAGAGAGAGAGAGAGAGAGAGAGAGAAAGAGAGAGAGAGAGAGAGAGAGAGAGAGAGAGAGAGAGAGAGAGAGAGAGAGAAAGAGAGAGAGAGACAGACAGGCCGTATCCAATCCTCTGCCAATTTACAGCCCCTGATGACATTGAGTGCCCCCTTTTTTATGACATCACCTGGAAAATTAGTAAACATAAACGTTGATCCCGCTTTGCCGAAATGGACTGGCTTCTGATTTACTGCGCAAACCTGCTGTCCTTCTCCATAATTGTCCATCAAAGCACGGGAGCTAAAAACCCCAACAACCTGGGAAAACTTTTCCGCTCTGCCGCCAATATATCTCTCTAATGTTAGCCACTCGCCACTTATGAGAAAGAACACGGCCGTAAATCAGGGAGGAAAGAATCATAAAATTCTCCTCAAACAGTGTCACTTTTTTACAACCCTTAGCTCCTGTTCCCGCTCCCGAAACATGTCAGAGACATTCATTACACTTACCCCTGTCTTCTGCAAGCTAGACAGATACTGCGGTTTTGTTGATCATTTTTTTAGGAACCTTCAGGCGAGTGCGACACTAAAAGTTGCCGGCAGTTGAAGCATTTGGATAAATTAGGAGCACAGAAGTACAGAAAGATGATGGGATGCTTCCAAGACACTGAGTAGAGCATTAAAGCCACTTTTATGGTGTCATTGCAACTTTAAAGTGGATGAAATACTGCTGTAATTCAGCCTACCTGTCTACATGCATTTAATGTTGATGTTAACATTTAGCCTCTTTGCTAACCTGACCTTCATGAATCATACATCCATCAACCAGATGACTACAAATGATGACAGCACACGGAAGAAGCCAATCTTCATTTAATCAATTTCCAGTCAAAACTGCCATTAAGTACAAGTCATTTTTATTTTTTAATTACAAGAAAATGTAAATTTCACCAAAATGATACAGCAGCTAACCAGTGTTGTAGTATTTGTTGTGGCCAATGGGCATTTTGAAATTAAGTGTAATCAATAACACAAATGAATGGGTGGTCTGTGACTTTTGCACAGTGCTTGTTGAGGGTCTGTGTAGTTTTCTGTATTGTAATTGTGATTTTTCCATAAAAGGAATACATGTTTGACATGCATATATGTTTTGGATATTATTGCAGCGGGGCGGCACGGTAGCGCAGGGGTTAGCGCTGTTGCCTCTCAGCAAGAAGGTCCTGGGTTCGACTCCCGGGTTGGGCGCAGGGTCTCTCTGTGTGGAGTTTGCGTGTTCTCCCTGTGACTGCGTGGGTTTCCTCCGGGAGCGCCGGTTTCCTCCCACCACCAAAAACATGCCTGCATTGGGGATGGATCAACTGAGCACACTAAATTGCCCCTAGGTGTGAATGTGGGTGTGAATGGTTGTCTGTCTCTATATGTGGCCTTGCGACATGCTGGCGACTGTCCAGGGTGTACCCCGCCTTCGCCTGTAGTAGCTGTGATAGGCTCCAGCCCCCCCAACCCATCCCCCCCCACCCTCCTTTGGGTGCGGGACAAAGGGGTAGAAAATGGATGGATATTATTGCAGAAAGAATTGTGTACTTGAATGTGTAGCATTGAGATGATACTTCATATTGCCTGTATGAAACACTGGTAAAATGTTAGGGAGACAGATGTTTAGTTACGGGACATGAGTTTAGAGCAAAAGTTCTGTGGAAGTTTTCATATTTAGTAACAGACAAGCTAATTCACAGCTCCACTGGAAACTCTTCCTGCACCTGATTATGGAACTGTAACCCAATGAGCCTTTCCTATTTATTCTATATGGAACATGGTATGACGTTTTGGCGGAGAATGAGAAGGATTCATGAGTACTATTGTGGGTTATGAGCTTGAACAGTAAATTTGATCTTTTTAGTTCCTTTCTTGTCCAATATGCATTCATTCCTTGGCCTCTTTTCTGCTATATTCTAGGCCTTGTAAACACTATAAGACAGTCTTATCATGATCCTGGAGCCCCCCTGCTTTGCTGTTTTCCCTACTCCCAACTAATCCGCTCATTAACAACACTGAGTTGAGTTGGGAGTGTTAGAGCTTAGAAAGCACTAAACTGTGCAGGGCAATGGGGACTCCAGAACCATGGCTGAGGATGTACTGCTGTAACAACAAATGCATGGGTAGTCTCTGACTTTTGCATTATTGTATGGACACATAAAGTACACTATATGGGCAAAAGTATTGGGAGACCTGACCATTACACCAACAGGACATTGCATTCAAATTACATAACCTTTAAGTGTGGTGCTTCCACTCTTCTTGGAAGGCTTTCCACACTGTTTTGGAGTGTTTCTGTGGGAATTTGTGCCCATTCATTCTTTAAAGTATTTATGAGGTCAGGCACTGATGCTGGACGAGAAGGTCTGGATCACAATCTCCGTTCCAGTTCATCCCAAAGGTGCTGGATGGGGTTGAGGTCAGGACTCTGTGTGGACCAGTCAAGTTCTTCCACACTGAACTCCTCCAGCCACGTCTTTATGGAGCTCACTTTGTGTACTGGGACACAGTCATGCTGGAACAGAAAAGGTTCTTCCCAAAACCGTGTCCACAAAGCTGGAAGCATGGCGCTGTCCAAAATGTCTTAGTTTGCTGAAGCATTAAGAATTCTCTCCACTGGAAATAAGGGGCCTAGCCCAAACCCTGAAAAACAGGTGTGTCCCAATACTTTTGTCCATATAGAGTATCATTAACCCTTTGTGTGTGTGTGTGTGTGTGTTTATGCAGGTGTGTTTCTGTGTGTACACATTAGAGGGAGAGGGAGAGAGAGAATATCATCTGTGTGTCAAATTAAGCTGGGAGGCCCTGAATGGGGGACCTTCGAAATAAGGCCCTTTACACTTTTTACCAAAACACATCCTCACATGAGATCCAGTTTGACTTTTCTGCCTAAAAGCATCTTAATACATATCTAATTTCTATTTTACTTGCATTCCACTGAAACTTCAAATGTGGACAGGTTCATAATACGTATATTCACAGGTCATACTTGGCGTGTTTACACCTGGTTTTCTATGCGGTCATGTCAAATCCAGAGCCAGTTACTGAAAACTAATGTCAGTGTGAGGCATAAATGGCTTACAGATGTTTTCTCATTACTAGGGCTCAACCTATTTATCATAATTCTATGACTCGTAATGATCTTGATTTAATTTGGATTTGCAGTTCCTATACACACTACGTGGAACATGAGTGCTTAGAAGTTCAAGTTTTATTATGTCTATGATATAATAAAACTTTTTTTTTTTTTTTTTTTTTGGTGGGACCTCAGTGTTGGTTGATTGTGTCCCCTCTTATAGCCTGATGCAAAATGTGCTGAAAAACAGCAGTGGTTCTGAGTTAACTAACATGCGTTAATTAGCATATCTTATTAATTAACACATCGTGTTTAGGAATGCTCTCTTTGGTTTGTGTTGGTGCGTCACTTTGTAAGTGTGTAAGATGTGATTCTGACTCTGTTGGGGTGACTGGTTGGGGTAATGCATCACCGTCATTTCTGCATGGGCCCAGCTGCTCCGGCCAAACCTGCTCCTCCAGGCCCCCGTGGCCACTTTATTCCGATGTCCTGCACCGTGCCCCCCCCAATGTCTTCATACGGGATGCCCTGCCCAGTCCCCCTTTGTCCATTCCACTCGTCCACCTCTCTCTCTCTCTCCCTCATCTGGTGACTGCACTGCTGACGGCACATCTGGAGCGGGCCCGCAGCCTCTCTCTCCGCTCGCACACAGATGGCCCCTAGATTATGCCAGCCGGTGCATTGTGGGTAAGCACCATGGCCAGGGCTAGAGGGGACACGTAGAGGGCGAGGGTATGTTGCCTCTTTGATGAGGCAATATGAAGGGCACATACAGGAGTTAACTCTTTGAAGTTGCAGCACTCATAATAAAAGCCTGATGTAATTGGGTATCAGTTACCTGCCACTCATAGAGTCGCTGTAGCGAGAAGACAAATTCTTTCACAGGTGTGGAATCTAAATTTCCAACCGACACCGCATTTGTGTTCGTAGGTAGAAGAGTGCTTATTGTATACTTGGAAGTTGATATGAAGTTCGCATTGCATGTGGAAACTTGTCCCCTTTAGTTTAGCCAAGTCTTTCATTTCTTAGAGTCAGACGTGCAGACTCGAACTTGTCAACAGAGAATGAAAATAAATGTAAATGTAAATGTAATAGTTTGGTGAACGTGTACCTGTCACGTCGGGGGTGTGCTGGGAAGTGTGAGGCGAGGCACGTGTGCAGGTTCTTTTTAGATGGTATTTAATAAAAAGGACTCTGTACAAAACCAAAAGGCACGATGCCCGAACAAAAACAATCAACAGAAGACACAAAAGGAGCGGGAATCGTGAGGACAAAGGTGAGGGTAAATGATCAGCAAAATCCCACATGAACTCAAAGAACTAAATACTCAACCCACTTGGACACAAACCAATCCAAAACCCCAAATCACTCAATCTAAATACAATACAGCTGACACAGTGACCTAAGACACAAACGTACACCCATAAATTCAAAATAAAAGTCCCCAAACAAAAACCCTAGCCATAACAGTACCTGCAAAAATGCAATTAAATGGGTAGGTTGGCAAAAAAATAAACACCACATTTCACTGACCCTAGATAAAGTTGACATGGGTGGTGTCCGAAATGTGCTTTTTTACTTTAGAACTGGAGGCTTTTAGGCTAATGTGGCTGGCTTACAACAGTAAAAGTCAATAGTCACCCAGATCTTATTCCTGAAATACATGATCTGGAACTTCCCTCAGTCTGCTCAAACCACGTCCAGCTCTTCATTAAGATGACACAGACTTGTGGATGCAGTTTAGGGCTTTAAAACGAGCTTTAAAAATGAACAAAGCTGTGACAACCATTTTATACAAGAGAGAGGACTCTTGAATCAGGTTTCTTCATATTTATGACCATTATGCTACAAAAAAATGATCAGCAGTTCTTAACAAGTTTTGTTCAGTTTTTGTGGCTCTCAGTAAGTCATGCTGTGCCCTAAACTACATCAACAAGTCTGCATCACCTTTCTGAAGCACTGGATGTGTTTGGAGCGGCAGAGGTTTTAGGGATATATTTACAGTAATTACAAGGGACTGTTGACTTCTGATGTTCAGTTTTAGTATCATAGCTCAAGTTCTAAACCATAGAAACAAAACGTTCACACAACATCTTGCATAAGTGGCAAACTGCTAGTTTACCGTTTTGCCAAACAGTTCCTTTAAGTAACTGCATTTGAACACTGTAACAAAACAACAGCAGTAAATATCTAAAATGTTTCTTCTCAAATCTCAGAGATCTTTTTTTCCAAAGTGCATGATATGTGGTAACACTGTTTTACAGCCTGCCATTTAATTTTCATTATGGCTTAATGGAAATAATGTTAGAGCTGAGCTCCATCGCTCACCAAAAAAGGGAAACTTGCACAGACTTCAGCTCTGAGAGTCTGATGTTTTACGCAGTCATAAAATGTGCGAGTCATGATGGATTGATATTCAGAAGCTGTCTCCGGTGACTTTGAGCACAGAATGCAGGCGAACGGTGGCAGATGCTAGCTGAAGAAGCTGAGATAGCACAGAAGCCCAGAGATCGTTAGAGACACGCAGAATTATAAATCATATTTTCACGTTTTCCACAAAAAGCGGGTAGTGCCAGAGCTTTATTGTTGAACTTCTCACCAGCAACTGATGGGAGGAAAAACACAGTGCAGCTGCAGCAAAATATCAGGGGTGGCAGACAGAATACAGACCAGCGATTACAAGCAGTGGAAAAGCTAGCGAGCTCTCAGTGCACTAACAAGCAAGGCAAAGGCGGCTCTCGGGGTGACCTGTGTGACTGGAATACCACCTTTCTCATTAGGTTTTGTGTTTTCTTGCTGCAGAGAAGTTTGTTACATTAGGTTAGTGTAGCAAAACACATACTGAAATAGCTCCTTTAATGCTAAATAGCTCAATAACAGTCTTAAATACGATCTCAATAAGACTTCATATGATTCACCATGGAGGCAGCTTTGATAATGCATTTCTCAGTGGTGAAATAGAGGAATAACATTTAACCATCTTTCAGTATAACTTCTCACAGCATAAAAAGGTAAAGCTCCCTTACACCTTACTCCCTTAGGCCATCATGCTCATATATTTTTAGCAGTTAAGATCATCTCCTGTCTATGCAGAATACACTCTACACTACATGGACAAAAGTATTGGGACACACCTCTTACTTCTTAAATTCAGGTGGCTCCATACTTACAGTGAAGGGTAGTCTTAATGCTTCAGCATATCTAGGCATTTTGGACAACGCCATGCTTAAAGGTGTTCAAGTCTATGTATTTGCATGCAACATCATTAAAGTCCCTACTGATGTAATGATCAGGTGTCCCAATACTTTTGTCCATATAAATGTATGTACTTCTACTCACTGACCACTTTATGAAGTCCTCCTCCACTACATATGGTTTACAGTTATCTGGTGATGCGTAATTTATCAGCCACCCTGTACCCCATTAATCATTGATCAGTTTTTGACCACTTGTGTTGATCAGGTATTTTCTGGGTGATGGACCGTTCTCGGCACCCGCCGACAATGACATAGCAGCGTGTGGCGCGGGTAAGAATTTATCAGGCATAGCATTATTGCTTAGCTTCTTACACTCATCAGTAACTCTGCTGAGACTGATCCATCACTCCAAAATGTTCAGCCAAGAACGGCTCTCTGGTAAGAAACTGACCATTAATAACACATGATAATACTGTACATGGAAACAGATGGGCTACAGCTTTTGTCCATACATCAGTGAGGTGGACTTACAAGGTAGGCTTTTCTAATAAAGGGGGCAGTGAGTGCGTATGTTTTGAATCAAAGGAATAGTTTGGCAGAAAAACAAAAATTGGTAACACTTTATTGTATGGCAGTATTCCTAAGGCACATAAGACTTCTATGACAACTGACATAAACCTAACTAAACATTTCAGAGAGGTACAGAGTTCAGTCGGTATATGGAAACTAAACGGCCTATTTTAAATTCAGTGCTTTAGTGATGTCACAAAAAATCCATTTACATATACATTCACACTGAAGTTGTAAGGAACGTTTCCGCCACGAATGTTTGAAAGAGGCACAATACAAGGCAGCCATTCAAAATGGAATTCATCAATCTTAAAAACGCACTACCAAAAACAGGCTGTTTGGTTTTAAAAAGAAGGACCTTTACGCGGATAAAATGTAAGAATAACAACGAGCCCTTTAACAACTTGGTTTAAACCCCATGTGTGAAGCTTTATGCATGCTGCTGGTATGATGTAAAAGTCTTGTGTTTATGACAGGAGAAATAAAAGCAATATGAAGTGCATCACCTCTTCACACAGCAAATGCTTCGGTATGTTGTTACAAGTGTCTCTTCAGGATGAAAAGACAGATGAAGAAGCATACAGGTGCGGGCCAGCTGCCATTATGCTGCTCCGTCAAGGACGAGCCTTGGAGAGCATCTCTCTCACCCCGCCACAGCTGTTCCAGCTGCTGTTGCTGGCATGCACCCCCCCCAACCTTTCACACACACCACATGACCGGATGCGCTCCCACAGGACGCAGGGGCACAGGGGGTTAAAGAGAAGCCACGGAGTCGGTCACTCATTAACCTGTCGCACTCAGGGCGGAGCTAATAATAGACTATTGTGACCCGGCAGGAAACGAGTCAGTGTTGTGCGAAAACAAGTCTAAAAAAAGGAAGCGTCTAAACTGGAGGTGAGGACCAGTCAGCCTCGGCCTTTTTCAGCATTCTGGCAGCAAAAAAGCAGACGAGACAAACCCATTATTTTGCCGTCACACATTAGAATTGGAAAAAGGAGTGCGGTTCACACATTCATAAACATACGTTGGCAAAGCAATTTGCAGCCTGAAGCCCACGCATTACTATCATAAATCTAGATTCAGGCAGCATCCTTGACTAAAAGTCACCAAAACGTCCGAAGCATTTGAGTTACTTGATTGTCTTCGGGCCTTTGTAATGCCGCTGTATCGCAGAATTCCACAGTGGATACACTCTGTGCTGTCCAAGCAAAGCTAAGATATTTATCCATGACAAATGACCCTGGTGAGCAATATGAGTCCTGTAATATGCATTTTGTTTTCTTTCGTTACTTTGTTTTAGTTCTCCTGTTTGGTTTGCAGAGAAGGAGCCAAAGCCAGCACCCTCTTCGCTGTGGCTTCTCCTTCTTTAACCGGTGGATGTTGTTCCATGTTAAGGGTGGGCGCATCAGTCAAATACATTTAACCAGCAGCTAGTGGCCTGGTGCTTAGGCAGTTGCCCCTGCGATAGTAGGGCTGTGGGTTTGAATCCCAGGACTGTCAGTGGCACCACGTGGGTACCCTGGAGTAAGGTACCGTCCCCACACACTTCTCTCCGGGCGCTATGTTCCTGGCTGCCTTACTTGGGTGAATGGGTTAAATACAGAGAACAGTTTTGTGCTGATCACACTGTGTGCTGTGTTTATGTAAGACAAATGGACACTTTATACACTTACTGGTCCTCACTCCCATCCTCACTATGGGCTTAATTTGGCACTATTAAGGCTACAGGCTATTACACATCTGAAATGTCAAAAAAAAATGCTATACTTTACTATATTAAAGCTGGTGGCCTTGTGGGTAGGGTGTTCGCCCTGTGATCAGGAAGTCGTGGGTTCGATTCCCAAGACTGCTAAGCACCGCTGAGGTACCCTGAGCTTCACTTGGTGAATGGGTTTAAATGCAGAGGAAGAATTTCGTGCTGTTCACACTGTGTGCCACCGTGTGCTCACGTATGACAGAATGGTCACATTCACTTTAAGTTCAGAGCCAGATGAATTTCTTAGAAAATGTCATGTTTGTGGGTCAAAGAGTTTATTAATTAATGAATATTTTTGCAGGTCAGAGTTCTCAAGTTCTCAAAATGGGCTGGTAGGGTGCAGGCCATAAAACACTCGTGCATCACTAGTAGGTGACACTGAAATTTACATTATAAAAGACCTTGAAGGTCTTTAGGATATACAGACAATCTCTGACTGTGTTCATTAGCTGATACTAAACAATGAAAAATTCACTAAGTGATATCCCAAGTTCCATTATGCACAGAACATACATTTTAATTTTACATGCGGAAACCATAGCAACAAATATTACACATTTGATCAGACTGCAGGCTCTGTTTACTACAGTTTGCACCAGTGTTGCCAGATTGGGTGGTTTTGAATTCTACTTTGCGGGTAAAAAATGGCTTGGGCGGATTAACAAAAATTGGGCGGTTTTGACATTAGTTTTGTGGGTTTTTATATAACTTCGCACCTATGTTCTGTGAGAATGCATCCAATCCAATCCATATTAAATACTTCTGTGGCCCAATCAATCAGAGATCTAGATGGGCAGCATCACGCCACAGAGTGCCCCCCCCACTGCATTGGCTGACGCCCCC
>JBBPCX010000038.1:17015650-17030402 GCA_037974365.1 Hydrocynus forskahlii | reverse complement strand
CACACACACACACACACATACACACACACACACACACACACACCTACACACACACATACACACACACATACACACACACACACACACACACATATATACACACACACACACACGCACACGCACACACACACACACACACACAGGATAATTTTATGCTCCAGTATTTCTGCATTTGAGCATCAGCTTTCGTCGTGGTCCAGAACCTCACACACACACGCACAGACACACTCACGCAAACACACACACCAGCTGCAGCCTTGCCACCCATGGCATGGGCAAAAACCCTGCAAATTTAACGGTTCAAATGCAACATGGCCCACCATCTGGGTGGGGAGGTTTTTTTTTCTCCTCTACTCCGATTAATGCCGGGTTTGGAACACTGAAATGGATGAAATCATTATCAAAAAGCTTAGCTAAATGATCAAATCCATCTCTTGCTTGTAAGGGATGAATGTTTGACAGCCACATGGTCACTAATGTGGAAATGACTTCTCTAATGATGGGGGTGTTGAAGTAATGGAGCAAAAAAAAAATAGTGGCTACTTTATCATGAGTTCATTCATAATCCACCAAGTCAAGTGATTGGAGAGATTGGCCTATTTATCCTAATGGATTTAACTTGTAACAACAGGATATAAAGTATTTATTTATGATGAAATTAAATCTTGCTAACATATTAATGAGCTCATGAAAGAATACACCCGCGTTGAAGCTATGCCCAGGGATAACGTTTCATCCCAGATTTATGTGCCCAATAACAATACTGTTTTTTTAATTTTTTTTTATGATACGACTCTTGATTAATTGGTTTTCCACTGACGTGTGGCCCGTTGACAAAGGGTAAAGAGACAAGGGCTGGAGCCACTCTACCGCGACAGCACATGTAACCCCATCAGCGCCTGCCCACACGACACATTGGATTTGGCAGCAATCAAGGAGCTTCCTCTGTTCATCTGTCACTCAGTGCCGATTACAGGCGGCCCTGAACAAGCCTGGACACAAACTGAAATACTACCCAGCTGGAACGCTCCGCTTAGCCCTCCCAATTTCGCTCCGGCCAGAGATTAGTGGTAGTCGTCTCACGCTGACCCAAGACTACTCTGGCCATTGGCTTTGTAATAGATGTGGTTGGAAACTGGTGAAGGGCCCTCTATCAACTTCTAAGAGGTCACATTAAACGGAACCTTTATCTGGAGCTAGAAACATGAGTCTGACCCTGGTTTTACCTCTATTGATTGGAAAAGGGGAGCGAGGAAAGACAGATGTAGCAGATATAGGACTAATAGAGGCTCATTTTCACCAACTGGCAAGGTATATTATACCCGAATTACAAATTCGGGTCTTCAGGGTACCATGTTCCAACACATTTTGCAGCCTGGAATTCAGTGGAGAAACTCAACTGTTGTGTTGGCTCTCATTTATTTTGGGCAAAGTCTATAAACTCCATATTTTGAAAGAAAAAGATAATCAGGTGCCAATGAATTATAATTAGAACTAGTTTTGCCTGAAATGGACCAACTGGAACAGTAAACAACACACTGGGGCATCCAAACGTATTCTGAAAGTAGGAACAGAATTTACGATGCTGAAATTCAGTACAGTTGATTTAACATGGAGACTGCAGTGTTATAGTCCAATTACAGCCCATTTAAAAAGAATAACTCCCTCGGTCAGGGGATCCCAATCCTCACTCACAGTGACCCCATGCGCTGCACGTTTTTTCCAATTTTTCTGCTCTGCACATCTGGCCTAGTCAAACAAGGAGCTTCTTAATGAGTTAACGAGTTTTTCCTAATGAGACAAAGCACAAACATGTGCATAGTATGAGGTTAAGGACCATAAACCCATGCACTATGTGATGTATGCTCAAAATTCCGAAGTTGTGGTATAGCATCCTTCATGTGGCAGACAGGGGTTTGACTCCTACACAGGCAAGCGCACCATGTTAAACCAATAAGAGTCACTGGGCAAGACTCGTAACACTACGTTCGCCTACATCTGTAACTTGAATAATGTGCGATTACAAGAGAAAAGAAATGTCATGCATTTGTGATCACACTTTTTTCCTTATTTGATCACATTTTCATGTGATCATATGGTCCTTCATGTGATTTTTTTTTTCCTCATAGAAGAACATGTAGGTGGGAGGAATCCTGGACTGGGTTGTGGATTTGTGCTGCTTGTTTACAGAATGTGATAGCATAAGTGATATTTGTGGAATGTTCATTCTCCACGGTGCACTGCTGCACCCCTCTCTTTTGTAATATAAGAATCGTTTTGTTGCATTTCTCTAATCTTACATGCTTGCTCTGTTTCTGATGTAACTTTACTGAAAACAATTCATTGTTGTTGTACATGAAAGAGTATCCTTTGGGTTGAAATGACCAAACCATTAGCAAAAAATCGTTCAAAGGGAATAATATCGGATTCAAGAGATGGACAGACATGATGATTGCGAAGATCAGTAAAAGATGCTCACCAAATATTCTGATGGTACGTCAAAGACAAAGATGAAGCAATTCAGCTTTCAACTAATAGTTCTTCTCTAATGTGTTCCTTTCATTATGGGATGAAGCTGTGAAAAAGAATGCTTTTAGCTCACATTAAACCTGATCAGTACAGTTAGTGGCTGACAGAGTGAAGTTCCTGTGTATTCCTGGCCTGCTGGATTTTGCATCTCTTTGTTTGTGTGTTTTGCGTCCTGCTGATGGCTTTGATAGCAGTTTCCGCTAAAGGCTGGCACTGGCCCCTCTCATCAGCTCTTTGCCTTTCATTGTCATTGGGGGAGCTTTCAAAGTGTGGCTACCCACCAATCAGATCACAGACATTGTATGCAGCTTAATCGCCTTCAGCCAGCCTCCTTTTTGGTCGTAGCTATCAAACAGCCAGAATGTTTATAAGCAAAATGCGATACAAGTAGAGAGAGAATATGGAGCAAACACGTATACAAGCGGACGGATTCTCAGATATTTTAATGCCACCATAGGGGGCTATTAGCTTTTTTGTTGGTTCAACAGATCTAAGGAACTACATCAGATATTTGTTGGTTCCTTTGCCAGAGCACAAAGCTGAACAGGACATTTTCCTCTCCCAGCTACAGCTACCTTCCAACAAAGCCGAGAGCATAATGCATGGCTCTCTTATTAGGTTTAATATCACATCTACTCTGTTTTATGACTTCTTTTCGAGGCGCTGAAGATGTTTCCGCAGCCTGAGTATTGCTTTTATTTGCATTCATTAACCTTTGGACAGGTTTTATTGCCACACATGAAAGGTATGTACCCACTGTCACCAGACGCCCGTCAAAGTCTAAAGCAGTGCTTGCTGTAGTGGAGTGTGGCCTACGCTGTAGACTGCGGGACGAGGCACGCTCACTGCCAAACACACTCTTAAAAATAACAGTGCCAAAAGGAGGTTTTTTTTTTGGAGTGGAACCGATTTGTTCCCAGCCCTCACATTCTAACACACAGAGTCAGATCCATTAAATGTGTATTAATGAACTGTTTAGATCAGGTGTGTCGGGAGCAGGAAAAACACTAAAATATGCAGAGGTTTGAACGCGCGCCCTAAAGAACTGTTAAAGGGGACGATTCTTAAAAATCTTTCAACCCAAACATGGTAGTGACTGTAAAAGCACAGAAATCGGGCGACTTTCATTAACGCCCCATTCCATTAGAGTTGGTAGACTGGGTTCACTATTCAAAATTCTCATGCTTTGGACAAAACTGGACTGCAAAAAAAAGGAATGGCCACAGTTATGTTGGTGCACAGTCAACAACACTAGAGCAGGCAGGCAGGAGAAATGATGGACAGTAGTGATGTGTAGGCTTTTAATGACCTGGCAACCTGCACTGCCCGATCCTGTAAAAATATACATTAATCACTGGCCTCAGCACAACCCAGCTATTTATAACTTAATCATAATGCTGCTTTGTTGCGGCACTTACTGGTTACTGGTTGACCTACACATCACTGCCGGACAGGGATGTTACCTGGTGCTGCTTCTTTGCACACTTTAAGCAATTCAGTGGCATTAGACGGTGAAGTTAACTGTTTGTCCATTCTCCAAGATGCACATGGTCACATTTTTGCATTGTAGTATCGCATTGTCTCAGTGCTTTGTTCCACTCCTAATCAATAAAGCATCCTTATCACCGAGAGAGAGCCAACAATAAGACATTAAGCATGGTTGGCAGTGGCGAGCTCACAATCTCCTGACAATAGGTCCAATACAGATGGTTGCGCCACTCAAGGAGCTCCAAGCATTCATATGCTTACTACATACTATGTAGCAGAGATACTGGGTTTAAGGAGGTGGCATCATTCCAAAGAACCATTATAGTACCTTTATTTTGCTGTCGCACTAAGGTTATTATTCCAAACTCAACAGCTGCTTAATGAACATGTCATTAGATCTAGCAGTTTTGGGCCAGCGTGTTCTATGGGGCACCAGAAACTGCGTCCTCCTGGCCGAGAGTGAGCTGTCATTGTCAAATACACACCTTGCATGAATCGTCCTGGTCAGAGCTCGTCCTGTGTGTCTGACACGAGGCGAGAGCTGTATGCTGATGCATGCGGCGTGTAGTCATCTCTCCCTAATTACCAAAGACACAACACTGTCAGCAGTGTCACGCCAGGCTAGTGTCTCCTCAGAGGCTGACAGCCACTGTGTCAGCCCGTTCAGAGATGGCCGTGGCAGCGTTCCTAAGATAAAGAGAATTAAAATGCTGTCAGGGCCTCATAAACGGTCACTTGGGCCAACACAAAAAAGGAGGGGTGGGTGGGCTGTAATTACCATGTGTTGTTGTTTGCCTTTATGTTTCATAACAAAGCAAACTTAATTAGACATCTTAGGATAAAGTCTCACGAAGAGCACCACATGTGTCAACACAAAGTTGTTGTTTTTGTTTTTTTTGTTTTTTTTTTTTATGCAGCAGGTATTCATTTAAATTTGATTATGCGCCTCCAATTTGCATCCGTGCTTTCATAACCTGGGGGAAAATAAGCGAGTACGTGTCTGTGTGTTGGAGAGAGAGTTCACAGCTTTGTACAATGCAGTGACTCAGAGGTTACCTTACACTTCACATCGACGCGGGAATGACTTTGCAATTGCTCGGCTGTGCTAATGACCGGCTCGTTAATTGATCCTCCCCCTCACACGTGTCAACCAATAATGCACCACTACCAAAGGAGGCTCTGCCAGGCTAATATTTGGATATCTGCCCACCCGGCATTAGAGGAACCGTTTCTCTTCCAGTTCCTTCTGGGAAGTCTTCTTCTCTGCTCTCTGTTTTCTCAGAGAATTCTGCAGTGACTGTCCTTTCCTATAACTGTATCCTTACCCTCTCGATCGTCATTGATGTCTGTTCATTACTCACACAAACACACTCGAACATCCATTAGGGGTACTTGACATCTCGATGCTGGCCCTCTGTCGCTCTTGACATTCTGAAGATCATTTGTGCCAGGCCGCGTGCTGAGGTGCGCCATATAGCCGGTACCGATTGATTTTCCCTTGCAACGAAAGGGATTACTGGACGCTAATTCCTTTCTGAGATGTCCTCATTCACTGCAGTTTTCAGAACAGATGCGTCAGAGAGAGTGTGCAAAATGTAACCTCGTCCTATCACCTGAGGGAATGACATTCTGAGGCCTAATGGCAGTGGCCTCATGCTAAGCACCTGACAGAAGGAAGACCAGGCTAATCATAACGTGTCCAGCGGACAGGGACCTCCATGTCAACACTCTTAGGTCACGCTGGACAGGTGTTCTGATTAATGTCAGCCTTTCTTAACTTAGCAAATGTTGCTAGTCTTGAAATACTGATCTTGTTTGTGGCCTGTCTAGCTGACAGGCCGGAGCTTCAGACTGGAGTCGGGCTACTAAGAATAACATATTTAAATGTACAACTTGGGCTTGACGGCTCAAGGCGGTTCAGAAGAATCCGCACACAAACCTCTGAAGAAACTGGAGAGAAAGTGTGAATATAGCGTCATGAAGACGGTATGGTTATTTCAAGAGTTTTGTAATTACGTTTTGTAATTAAATGTAATTACGGCAGGCCCGGTAGTGGAGCAAGAGGGAGAAATTATAACAATGCATAAATACAAAATGCATTATTTTGGTTGGTGTTAATATAGCAGCAGTGTTAGAAATGACAGAATCTAAAGACCTGAGGCCAGAACATGTGGCTGCAAAATGGTTAAACATGAATTACTAGGAAAAGGGCTCACTTTAACTGAGCCTTGGTTTTCATGTGCTCACTTTTTTCTCTGAGCCGACCAATGGCTTCAGCTTCAAACCCCAGTGGCCACAAGGAATGATGGGGGAGAGAGAGCTTGACAGATGAGAAAAGGAGCAGGAATGAGGAAGGGTTAGGACTGATCCGTGGAAAGAGAGGAAACCAAAGGAAAGGCAGCAGGAGGGCAGAAAGTAATACAGGGAGGTGAAACTTACAATTTTATATCTATTATTACAAATGTGCTCCGCAAAAATATAATATGTTTTGTTTTCAATGTTCGTGGTTTGAGCACATGATGCCTTGTGGTTTATGTTCCAGCTCCAGACAACCCCACTGCCTCGGATGGTAAAGTTTGTGATGTCCACAATTCCTTTCTTTCATACCAGATTTATTAACAGTTTCCTGGATGAACAGAAAATCACGTTATTATGTACTTTCATGAGATTAAGCTTCATCTCCCATGCTATAGCTGGGTTTGCTTTGGTTTGCTCTTCAGTGCCAGTGCTGCAAATTGCAAGAAGAAAATGAAAAAAACTATGGATTAAAATAAATAAATAAAAAGTAAAACAATAGTGCTGGTTTAACTGCTTACTACTGTTATTTTTCATATGGTTAATGTTCCATATGGATTATGTGAAGTCTTACTTGTGCTGTTGCTCACGAATTAGATATCATTTATATCATGTTTTTTTTTTAATTTATATAATCCACCTAGCTAGAAAATGAAGGTATGATTGCAATAAAACCTAGACATCAGTTGGGGAAACATTTCTTACATCTGAGTTTAATTCTTGAAGTAGATTTTCATGTAAGGTACAGCACAGCTGATTTCCTGTACTGTTAAAAAAAAAAAAGAGTCTTTACTTTTGTCATTCCATAGGGAATATTGTAAACTGATGTGACGATATGAAGAACAAAAAAACAAAAAAGACAACTTCAAATAGTTCTACAAGAGGCAGACTAAACAATGCACCTGCGAAAAAAAAAACCCAGTAACTTTGAAGTAAGTAAATCACAATTACAAAGGCAGTTACTCCGAGTCATATTAGGTAGAATCCCAATTAACAGAAAGTCTTCTATCAAAGAGAGAACTTTCTTTGATATGTGAGGTTTCAAAGCAACATGAAGCAACTACTAGACAAAAGAGGCCGAAGTTGTCAGATTTGTATGATCTTTGGACCCAAAAACTGTTCAATTATTTATCGTGTCAAGGAGAGCAATTATATAAAAAAACAACATATAAAGTCATGGCAACATTTGCCATAAACACACAGGGCTGGTCAACAGGAGTAGAAAAACGTGGACGGACCAGAAAAACGGTCAAACTACCTCCACAACTGTCCGGGGACTCAATCATCACCCTATTGATCTCTGTACATGATGGACTTCATGGCATTTATGGAAGTGCTCAAATCTAAAACATACATGTGCATTGCCTGGTTGAAACCTGGACTCCGGAACTTTGTAAAAAAAAAAAAAAAGTTTCTTTAAAACCTTGGTACGAACCAGTGAACAAGTAACTACCAGGTCAAAAATATCCCAAAAACTGCGTGATTGGGTCAGTAATCACACTACCGTTCTTCTTAAGTTATTATTATTATTGTTATTATTATTATTGTATATTTTTAAAAATACTTTTACTATTATTATAGCTGAATTTGGCACCTCTTCTTCTCTTACAGTTTTTGAAATATGGGCAAACATCCGTTTATATCCAGGGCAGTGCGTTTGTATGCAACTTTTTGATTGGTTGATCAAAGGGAAACATTGGTTGGAAAGGAAAAAAAAAACAAAAAAAAAACATGGAGGAACAAAAACACAGAGGAACAACTGCAGACCAGAACATACGGCAGACTCATAAACAGACTTTAGAGTGTCTAGAAACGCTTCACATGCAATCACACTTTCTGGAAATACGTCTAGCTTTTGCTGTCGTCCTTATATAGGACAATGTTAGCATTAAGCTCGCTGAAATGTTCATGACACATTTTTTCGACAGTTCTAGTTTGAGCACAGACATTCAGAGCTTTTCCATATTTTATTTAATAACATGTACCGACAAACCACCTCATTTGGTACTCATGGATCTACACTTACTGGTCATTTTTATCAGCTCCACTTACCACACATGTGCACTTTGTAATTTGCAATTACAGGTTGTAGTCCGTCTGTTTCTCTGTCATTTGTTAGCCCCTTTTGCCCCATTCATCAAGGGTCAGGACCCCACAGGACCATTAGTATTATTTGGGTGGAGGATCATTCTCAGCACAGCAGTGACTCTGACATGCTGGTGGAATGTTAATGTGTGTGTTTGTTCGTTTGTGTGTGTGTGTGTGTGTGTGTGTGTGTGTGTGTGTGTGTGTGCGCGTGTGCGTGTGCACTCCTAAATGGTTTTCCCCATATTTTCCCCATATTTTCCCCATATTCAGAGATGATACTATTCCTTTGCGACCATAAAGTGTTAGTGACGACCTATTCAACTTTTATGGAAGCTTTTGGAGAGCATGGTCCAAAGATTACTCTTTACTCTTTGAGATTTTTTCAGGATTCAGGAGTACACTTAATGGACAAAAGTACTGGGACGCCTGATCATTACACCAACAAAGACTTTTATGACACTGCATTCAAATGCATAGACTTTAATATGGAGCTGGTCCACGCCCTTTCCAGTTTTCTTGGAAGGCTTTCCACAAGAGTTTGGAGTTCCTGTGGGAATTTGTGTCGATTCATTCTTTAGAACATTTATGAGGTCAGACACTGATGTTGGACGAGAAGGTCTGGATCACAATCTCTGTTCCAGTTCATCCCAAAGGTGATGGATGGGGTTGAGGTCAGGACTCTGTGTGGACCAGTCAAGTTCTTCCACACTGATATTAATGTTCCACCAACTCCATTTGCTCATATATAAGAATGTTTACATCTACACTACAATTCTGTATACAGTAGTTTATTGTAGTGTATTGTTATTGACTCCCTGTGTGTCCCCCCTACAGTATATTATAGTATTTTATTTTTAAGTGAAGTGTTTGCAAACTTATATACTTATAAATATGTAGGTTAACCTGTAATCCCCCTTTTTACCCTCACTGTAGATCTGTCTGAGTGCTGCTGCTCTGTTGTGTTCTATGTTGCACCGATGGTCCAGGAGGACGATATTTCGTCTCACTGTGTACTGTGCATATGGCTGAGATGACAATAAAGCTTTACTTACTTACTTGCTTTCTTATCACGCCAGTTGGGAACTTTAGCGTTGGCGTCCGAACATGCAGCAAATACTAACTACGGACTTTAATAATCCTCTGAAGATGTGTTAGACATCACTGCAACAAACAGGAAATGCCAATTCTCGCCGGAAACATATCAGTTTCCTCTTTTCAATGCAGCTGACATTTTGTTATACTGAACCAAGGAGGCATAAAAGGAGCAAGGTGGGATATGTTCTAATATTATTCAGAACATGTTGTAGCACTGCGGCTGTACCTTCATTTAATGTAACGTAATCTTCTTTTCGAGGCAGGAAAGGGGTGATAAAAGCTATCAACAAGAAGCGAGATGAAGAGAGATTTTAAGGGGGGTGGGGGGTGTTTAGAAGGGGCAAGTGACATTTACCAAAAGCCCTCTGAGCAGCAGCATCGCAGAGAAGCCAATCTCAGCGTTGGATATTTATGAATTGATCTGGCGGTGTCAGTCAGAGTTGCACTTTGCCACTGGCGATAATCCATTTGATGGGATTCATATGTCTACTCTGTATTAGGTTTCCACGCGGCTTATTGACCTTTTCATTTAGCATCTTTGACTTGCCGCCTTGACTCCTCACATCTGTGGGCTTGTCGGGCCTCATTATACCAGCCTTCTCGTTTTGTTAGAAAGAGAACATTTTAGAGTAAAGAGTGTGCATAAATCTATTACACATGTATTTTTTTTCTCTTTTTCTCTTTGTGTATATGTGTGTTGGTGTATAATAACTAACTAGATCAATATCGAGGTGTTGCAGAGGTCATTCTTTATTTTTGTTTTGCCTATAATGTTGTCCTCTGTAGAGATTGTGCTAATGAACCAGAAATGGCTCATTTTTTTTTTTTTTTTTACATTTTCATTTTTCAATGAATTTGATTCTGCTCTCTGATTGGATGCTATGATACTGTGCCTCATTCCAAAAACAGAAAACACTTCTTATGACTTCAGCATGTGTGGTCTGGGCACATTTTGAAGCAATGACACATCTTAATGTTTATTTGCTACATCAAATTTCATTTGCGAAGACACTTGCTCATGAAAAGTCCTACATGTTTTGAAGTGTCCACTGTGCTCATGGTTTTATTGGATTCCGGTCATTACTGTTTTATTTTGTTACGGTGACTTTTGAAGCGGCCTTCTCTCAGGTCAACTGGGACATGGTTATATTAAACCATACTTACACAGGGTACGTTAACTTACAAGTTGTCTGAAACAATAATAAAGTCGTTTGCATTCGTGGACTGTCCAAAACTATAGCTGGATCCATCCCAATGAAATTATGGATCAGATCACCTACACTCCACTATATTAGTTATAATTAAAACAGTTACACAGGTTCTTGCATGAGAAATGTCACGACAAAGTCCATAAACTGGAAAATGCATTACATTTTACATTTCACCTCCAGCAAACATGCATTTAGGGCGTACCAACTTGGCAACCCAGTGACTTCGCTTTACTGTATACACCAATCAGCCACAACCATAAAAGCCCTGACAGGTAAAGTGATAACACTGATAATCTCATTACAGTGGAAGGGGTGGGATATATTAGGCACGAATGTGGCCAACTCGGACAAGATGGGCACCCAAGGCTCACTGATGTGCCAATCAAAAGCTAGCCCTTCTGGTCTGACCCCACTTTGGAGCTACTATATACTATTGCTGAAACAGTTCATGGTGGCTTTGATAGAAAGGTGTCCGAACATACAGCGCACTGCAGATAGCTGTGTATGGGACTGCCCTTGTTGACCTCTGTCCACTACCTACAATGTGAACATGAGCATCAGAGCTAGACCATGGAGCAATGGGAGAAGGTGGCCTGGTCTCATGAATCACATTTTCTTTTGCATCTGGACAGCTGAGTGCATGTAAGTCACTTACCTGGGAAAGAGATGGCAGCAGGATGCACTATGGGTAGAAGGCAATGCACTGAAGCCCCGCCTCACTTCCAGGAGCTGCCACTGATGTCTTGACGCTGATACCACAGCACTCCTTCAGAGGCATTGTGGAGTCCATGCCTCCACACATTGCCTGCACAACATTAGGCAGGTCCTATTAATGTAGCGACGTCATCAGCAATCCAGTACTCTATTTATATCTACGTTTTCGATCCCAGTTCTCTCGCTGTTCTTAGGTTCTCCCTAATCTAACACATCTGATTCAACACATTAGAAAATAATCTAGTCCTTCATGAGCTGGATCAGCAGGGAGTCATCTGGATTTCAATATTAACCTTTTTGAGTGTAACGCTGGGAATATACGCCTGTCCTCTGCATCCAGCCAGAGAAAGCTCTGTTTCTCTAATTAGCTGCCTGACATTTCACTTAATCCAATAAAAAAACAACACGGCCGCAATGTGATGATGTGATATCAGTAATTGGAAGTTGGTTGCTGCCGTTGTCCGTCTCGGCGCCGGCGCCGGTAAATTCTGATGCCTGTAGAGATATCATTAAATAACTCGTAATGATACACGGCCTATCCCAAAGGACCCCACTCAACAACATTCCCCTTCTCTAATCAAGCCCTCGGTCCCCTCGTTTCAAATGCTGCGGCTGTGCTCCCTGCACATGTACAAAGGAATGGGATGTGCGCAGATTTCGATCTGCGTACAATGGGCCGTATCATTTCCCCCTGCTAATGTTGCGGCTGTTTGATGACACGGACCTTTTTGGCACCTGCTCTGCCACTGAGACTATGATTACTTCCTCTGTTAGCATTTCCTTGTGGCCACCTTTGCTATCAAATCAAAGTCAAGCTGATTGTCCTTGCTGGAGCTGACAGCTCTATTTCCTGTCACTTGCTCATCTGGCTGTTGTCAGTGCCACTGATTTTTGAAGTGGTCGCCCCTATCTTGGGCCGCATTATGCACTTCCGGTGAGGTCTTGGAGAACCTGACCATAACATTCATCTAGCAGCACACAGCCTGCCTGATCAAATAAGCATTCGCTTCTCTTTGAGTCCAGTGTCTGATTCACCTTATGCAGCCACAATGAAAGAAAGTTCACATGGCTCCACACAGAATGCGAAAGTGAGTGGGTCCCACCTAAGAGCCTGCCTGGTCTCCGCACTTTCAAAGCATGAGCAAGCTTTGGGCGAAATGAGTTTGGCATGGTGAACAGTCGACAAGAGTGCAAGAGACTGGGCTTAATTTCCCCCTGTTCCTACTCCCTCATTAATTAATACCTGCCTCGGGGCTACTGATATATACAAACAAGACGGAAAGTGGGAACGAATGTGAAATGTGCTTGCAAATGAAGGCAAATGTAAGATAAGGAACAAAAATTTATTTTTTTGGTGAAGTCAGTCTTAGTTTGAAAAATAAATATTGTACCATGCATTATGCATTGCTGTGGAAATCCTTAATTGGCCAAGAACTTGCAAAAGCAAGCACTTAGTTTCTCACGTATTTGACTTGGGAAGGCCATCAATAATAACATCCCACTGGAGATGGCTACATTATGCAGCTTTCTTTTTTC
Source organism: Hydrocynus forskahlii (assembly GCA_037974365.1). Classification (NCBI taxonomy): domain Eukaryota; kingdom Metazoa; phylum Chordata; class Actinopteri; order Characiformes; family Alestidae; genus Hydrocynus; species Hydrocynus forskahlii. Next base: position 17,017,446 of record JBBPCX010000038.1, on the reverse strand, counting down.
TCGCGGAGTCAAGGCACAGTGGACTTCATCGCTCTCATACTGCTTTCAGCTTCTTGAGATGGTTGCCAAACATGACCGTGACCATAGGCTGTTGAATCCAGCTTGAAATGTTAATATTGCTTCAGGCTGGCCGGGTGAGCTGAACTGATGGCTTTCAGTATCGAACTCTGTGGCGGGGGCCTTCAGCCGGGAAAACAGAAGGCCTTAAGTTTAAGTTTTACTTTTGGTGTACGACTTTTACGCCATTAATGTAAAAAAAAAAAAAAAAAAAAATCCAATACATTCTTAAAAAATCAAAGTTTATGTAAAACTTAAATGAAAGGTAGTCAAAAAAGTCTAATTTACTCAACTTTACTCCTTTGACCCCAGATGTTATTAGATACTTGGACAAGTTTGGGGTCCAAGCTTTAAATTAGAACTGAAGTTGCAAATCTAACATTGCTGACAAACTCCATCGGTGAAGAGTTACCCGTAAACACATGGTGACCTACTGTGAGCTACAGTTCCCCCCAAAATGCCATTTTAGCTCAAACCAGCGTTTAAGAGGACTGATTTTGGATCAGAATGCATTGTGTGTATCGTTCACAAAAAAATTATTCTAAATCACCACTCCTACGATCCTGAGGTAGTGTGTGAAAACAGACCCTGTTGGGCAAAACGCCTTCCATAGCAACCCACTGACCTTATGTTCGTTTTTATTGCTCACAGCAAGTCATCTTATGCTCTAAACAGCACTGTTGAGTTTGTGCCATGAGGAAGAGTTGGATGCAGGCTGAGATGTTTTAAGGATGTGTTTACGGAAACCATTTAGGCAGCTCTTGGCTTCTAGCGTTTATAAACAGCCTTGTAGCTCCAGAACTAAATTAAATATGCATTTGGACATCTTGGTCAGCTGATTATATCAGGGACCACAGCGTACATTTTTCACCTATTGCCTTACACTTAAAAAGTAAATGTTATTTTTTGCATCTGTAAAAAATGAAGACCCCCCCCTCCACAGAGACAACTGCTGCACGGGCCTCCCTGCTCCAGTCTTGCTGTTCAAACTCGCATTTAAAGCAGCCTGGCTCTGCTTTAGGCGAAAAGCCTGACTTTTTCGCTGCTGATGTCAAGCCAGGATCTCGTAGTGTGTTTTCCCTACATTTTATTGGTCATCTCCTGTTTCTTGACGTCGGTTCACATTTTCATATCCGTGCAGCCACTGTTCACGTGCATTCCGAAAATAACCCACTGTCAATGGCCACTTTCTGCTGAGCGCTGAAATCCTAGCATGGCGCTCTACTTGCCTACATTTCTGGGTCACTTGGAACCAAAATGCTGCCTGTTTGCTAAACAAGACAAACATTATGATGGTTTATGCATCTGGGGGTGGGTGTTGGTGGTGGTGTTGGTGGTGTGGGGGGGTGTATTTAAGTAAAGCCGCTTGTCTGTCATTTCGGCGAGGCGGCAGCAAGAGCGGCAGCCCTGGCGCGCTAAAGCTGCCCGCAGGTTGCTTTGGCCGGGAGCCCACAGGAGCTGGGCCGCGCTTAAAGCGCCTTCGGTGCGCTCCGGAGTCTGCGCGCTCCACTTCAACCGCCCGAGCCGCCTCGTGCCTGCCGGCCAGCGCGGCGCTTTAATCTCCTTGTGCGGCAGGAATGTGAACTAATGAGATAAATTAAGAATCATTAGCCTAAAGCAAAACTTTAAAGATATCATCCTTGCACAGGAAAAAAAAAAAAAAGATTCCTTCAAGCTGGAGCAACAGCAAACAGAGAAGAAACTGGGGGGGGGGGGGGGGGGGGGGGAAAATTTTTTTC
>JBBPCX010000038.1:17003865-17015550 GCA_037974365.1 Hydrocynus forskahlii | reverse complement strand
GGGGGGGAGTGAAAATTTTTTGCATGTACTTATATCCAGTGCAGCAACTACACCGCTGGTGCATAGGGTGTGTTTAGCAAATAATGAATCAAGTTATCGTGCAGCTGTCCTGCAGTGCCTTGATAATAAGGTTGCTTTCTGTAGTCTTTGAAACACTTTGGAGGCATGTTGATATCGTTGCCAGCGTCGATGCGCGTTGCACACACAGTCAGGAGCCATATGTATTAGTAATAGCTTTTTTATTGTGTTTTTTTTTTTTTTTTTTGCTTGTTTTTCTCAGATAGATCACATAGAACACAGCCTTAGACAATAGCAGTTGAGCTTATCCATACAATGTAAGCCTCGGTTCTTTTTGCCCAGCGCATCATGAATCCCTTCGGGTGGGTGTGTGGGTATGTGTGTTAAGGAAAGTATTAGAAACAGTGGCAGAAAAGGAGAGATGTGCGCGTGTACCCATGTGTGTCTGTGTGTGTTTGTTTTTAGACTGGCGGCCTAAAATGGGTCTCATTCAATTATGCGTTGAAGCGCCAGACTTTGATGGCCAAAAATACCCCGGTCTGACTAATGCAGCGATCAATCTCTCCCCGTGCCTACCCGGTGTAATTAGACAATAATGAGGGTGCAGTGCATTATGCTGGATCTCAAACATGTGTTGACCTCAGCAACTTATACTCCATTAGACAGCAAATAGCTCGCGAGCCTGGTGTAATAAACCATGCATTCCACCTCACTGGATGAACGCCTGTGTTTATGCACAGGCCTCAGGTTGGTGAAGGGTGTCATCTGGATTACCAGTGTCTTACCTAGTTCGATTATGTCTTACCAGTTTGCTTACTAACGCGTGCTGGACGAAGTGGCCGCCAGCCCCGAAGTCCAAACTCAGTTTGTGGTTTTGCTCGAGTGCACACTTACAAGTTTCTGAGAGTATTAAACACAAACACCAAGTGAGTGCTTGTCTATGTGGGACACGTAGTTGCTGATATTTGCGAAACGGCGCGTTTGAATGTCATGAATGTGTTGAACTGTGGGCTTACACAGTCGAGCCGCCCTGGTCAAGTGATACGCTTGGTTGAAGTGGAAATAAGTACACATCCTCTACAGAGAACACACTTCTGCACATTTTAATGCACAACTACTGTGTACTTGTTGAATCTAACATGATGGGAAAGAACAAAACAAAGACTGTCCAAAGTATGGCACATTTTATGTGTGTTTTTTTCATCAAATACATTGTGCACTAACAATTTGCAGAAAACAAAGGTCATATGTGAGTGCGTTCTCTATAAAGGATGGGACAAACCTGGTTTGACTTACATTCTTTAAATTTTTGCATGTGCCAGTATACTCTAGAAGAAAGGGGTGCATTTAGATGTTTAGATGTTTTTGCACATTTGAGACATGGGACACGCTCGGACACTCACCAAAAATCACCTGAACATGGTCACAAGTGCACAAACCAGCAAGTGTGAACTTTGGGAGAGGTCACGGGAAATGGAAATATTCTGAAATTTGGGAGGTGAAAAAGAAGTCGTTTTTTTATAAAAGTAAATGTTTCCGTGATAAGAATAAAGAACACACACACACACACACACACACACACACACAAACACACAAAGCATGTACACACACCTTTGCCAGCAATGAAGAATGAGTAGACTTTGACTTAAAAAAAAAAAAATAGCATGAGAGGGGAGAAAAACAAACGACAAGCAGGGAAGTTATTTCCATCTGTCTGGCTTTGGGTTAAAAACGCTCTTAAAATCTTTCATGTCTCTTGAAGGCATTGCTTGCTTATATGAAAAGGAGTGTGTGCCGTCACACTATACGCTGATGAGCGAGCGAAGCAGGGCACGCGCGCGTTAGAGGTTCTGAGGCGCAAGCCGCTGTGGCTCCTTTCATTATTTGTTGCGGTTGTGTTGAGAGTGTCAAAAAATGTCAAACTCGTCAGTGTTTGGGCTCATTTAGAAACCAACACAAAGCTTTTTTTTCCCCTCCCTCCTTACACTGAACTCCTACCTCGCTATCTCTCCGTACTGATAAACCCACTGCACCAGGAAAAAAAAAGGAAGAAAGAGACGGGAAGAAAAGAGAATGGGAGCGCGCCTCCTTTCAGCAGGGAGAGGAGATGTGCTGGGAGGCAAAAAAATAATAATAAATAAATAAATAAACAAATAAATATGTGAATATGCCTGCATGAAGGATAACAGTCTTTTTTTTCTTTCTTTTTTTTACATCGTTGTAGCTGCAGAGGGTGGCCCATGTTTAACTTGCTCCTCGGGCGACTGCATCAGGTGACAAATATTCGATCGTTGGCCTTTTTTTTTTTTTTCAGGTCCTGTTGTGTGCGACAGTTCACTCAAGTACACAGTCACGATGAAGACGGGTCAGGGGAGCACACAGATTCAGCAGTGGAGGGATGGAAAAAGCCCTGAATGCTCATCAGTCCGGGCGCGACGTGATCCGGGGCCACTTCAGAACCAAAAAACGGGCCGTTTGTCTCCTTTTCTGCTGTTACGGTAAGGGGCCGCATCCACTGCTGAGTTAGCGGTGGGCTTCGTTTGCTCCTGATTCAAAAAAAATAAAGATTTATTGTTTAGAAAGAGAAGCGCTAGTGCAAGGTGAATGCACGAGGCTGTCACGAACAGTAAATTTGAAATAAACGTGTCATTTGAATGCTATCCCTACTGCTACAACAACGCTCCACTTGGAGGGGGAAAAAAACCCACACGCACATCAGAACAAAAGAACAGAACGGAGGCCCAGTTGTCAAGTATCATACAACTCAACTGAAAGAGTGAGCATGAACTCTGATGGGCTCGTGATGATGAAAACACACTTACATAAACCGAACACATAAACTGCTCAAAAGGAACCCTTTTTTTTGGTCCTTATATACAAAACAAAACAGCACATACTTCTCCAGACCCCAACCCAGACCATCCCCTTTTTTTAATGTAATCAAGTGCCCTGCAGTCACAGTGCAGTCACACTCCGTATGAGTAAGGCAGTATCATAAACGTTAGCCAGGGACTCCACGCGGCGGCATCGTCACAAACTTCAGGTTTTGATTTGACAGGAGAGAGAAAAGAAGAAGGAAAGAAAACTCAAATGACAGGAATTTTTTGTGGCATTTTAAAAAAATAGCTGCCCTGTAGGTTTATCTCTGCATTGCAAAAAAAAAAAGGACTCTGGACTGTAGGATATTTTTCTAGTTTCATTTGGATAGAAATGTGCTGGCTCAAGGAGATTCGAACAAGAGAAAGCAAAAGCGTCCGCTTGATCACGCGTAATAAAAATAATAATAATAATAATAATAAAAAACAGTCAGCATGGCCAGACGTACAGTAGCCAGCTCATTCGTTAAGAGCAGAGAGAGAGAGAGAGAAAGAAAGACAATGAAGAAGGAAAAAAAAAACCCCAAAAAACAAACCCGATAGCAAATGAAACTCACAGAGTTTGACGGCTACTAAGGCAACAGTTGCCAAATACAATGTAAGCCCATGTATATTGCAACACAACTATATATTAATTTAATAAAATACACAATATAGCTCTTGTACACGTAACAATTTGGCTCATATGCACAGAAATTGCAGGAAACAAAAACAATAAAAATGTCATTTTGATGTAAACACATTAAATTGGATACATTTTGCACATTAAATGATTTTGTGTATAAGTGACAATGTGAAGGGACATTTCCTTTTTTGTTCTTTTTTTTCCTTTTTCAACATTTTTCTTTAAATTCCAAAGCAGTGTCCTTTGCAGTTTAATAAATATCAACTGCGTTTTCAGTGTTGGTACACTTGTCTTCTTCCCGATTTCTGTCTTTTTTTCTCTTTTTTTTTTTCTTTTTTAGAAAATGTATAAATATTTTGTTAATATCAGGACGATATACATAAGTTCATATATTTATATATATTTATCTATATATTTATATAGATATATTTTTTTTCACAGTTGAGGAAATATGTCCCTAATATACAAGATTGTGATTGCCTTAATTTAAATGTTGGACACATGGAAAGTCACTTAGAAAGGAAGTGACGAGCTGAAGACAGTTAAAGACAGCGTTCACACAAAGGACCAATGAGTGAAAGAGTAACAGTTTCACCATTCTGGAATGTTCCATATGTACGCATATATGGGGTGGAGGAAACACAGCTAACACGTGATTTTTAGAAATGACCAGTGAAGAAATGGTTACATTTCTTAATTAAGCACCCCGGTTACCACCCCGTGCCCACCCGGTTGATCCACCCCCCCCACTCACGGTTCAGAGATATCAGAGATATGTTGCACTTCATACATTGATAATACAAAGTCTGAAAAGATGAGAGCATGGTTCTGTTTTGATGAGGTCCAACCGCATCTGGGGGTGTTTGATCCACTCCCTGTGTTTAGCTGCGATTGTCAGAACAAACCATTCTCTCAGGACCCTTTGGGCCCAGATAGGCGGTGAGCGCCGTTCATTGTTCCGAGAAAGATGTCGGGATGAAAGTTTTTAGCTGGTGGGCACTTGAAGAAAAAAGCTTGCTAGAAGCCAGAAGCAGCAACTTCTGCAACTCCCAAAGAACCCCCGCCCCTTCCCCAAATTACAACATGGCATTTTCTTTTCTTTCATCTTTTTTTATGATTTAGACTGTTCCTCAGATACCTTTTTTTTTTGGTCCTCCTCTGCCTGACCCCATGTGCACTCCACTCTCTCAGAGAGTGTTTTTCAAAGCGGACGCGCCTGCTTGTCCCTCCCACCTCTTTTTCCTTTTTTTCTAACCTTTTCATTTTCTGAAAGCGTCAGCCTGTTCACTTCCTCACCTCGTTGCTTCTGCAGTCCTGCAGCAGTTTATCGATGTCTCTGACCACTTGGTCGGCGTCCATTCCGCCTCCCCGGCCTAGCTCGCCCCCACCCTGCTCCAGCGTGCAGTCCTGCATCTCGGCTGCTGTTTCCTGGCTGATCCGCGAACGTGCCTCCGCCAGGACTTTGGCCACGGGGTCCGAGTAGCCCTGTTCTCTGCTCTGCTTGCTGGGTGAGGCGTACTGTCCATCTGGGACGCCATAGTGGCTAGTGCTGGGCTTACCCTCGGCCCCATCCGCCACGCCTTTGGCCGAGGAACATGGCGAGCCGCTGCTGCAGCCTTTGGTGGGACTGCAAGTGGCTGAGGGCACTTCCTGCAACAGGGGGCTGAGGGCACGCTTGGCCTTCAGGTAAGGCTTGACGTTGGCCACCAGGATGGTGTGGTCCCGCCTCTCTTTGCCGAACGTGCAGAAAGTTTTCTTGCCATTGGGGTTGCCCACTGTCTCATAGGTCTCGGGCTCCACTGCCACAGCCTCCATGCCAGCGGGGACAAACAGGTTGGTGCGGTAGTCCGAGCCCTCAGCCTGGGGGGCTCCTGCCCCACCCCCACCTGCTACAGGGAACTGGGGCATCCAGCAGCGGTCTGAGTGACCCAGCACCCGACATTCCTCTGTGCAGTTCACGCAGTCCTCTTCTGAAGAGAGAGCAGGAAAGAGAGGGGAGAGAGAGAGAGAGAGAGAGAGAGAGAGAGAGAGAGCAGATTAGAGGTATTGTCACGTCACATTCACAGAAACTGAAAGCACAAAAAGTCAGTTATTGCTCATGATAACAAAAGCGTGGTGCAATTGGATATTATTTCTCCGCCGTAGCTCACTGAACCGAGTGGACATTCTGAACTTGTCATTACCACGTTAGTTTTTCTATGTAGAATGGATAAGGAAGTACCTTGACTGTATCTACACTCATTGTCCATTTTATCAGCCACACTTACCAGAAACGGGCACTTTGTGGTTCGCAGTTACGGGTCACTGCTGTGCTGAGAACAGTCTAACAAACAAAAATATCCAGCCAACAGTGCCCAGGAACTAAACAATAATGAAACACAATACATAAAAATGGCCATTGATAAAAGGGGTTTAAAGGGATGAACCAGAGTCTGTAATTGTTTATAAACTCATTTCATTCCCTTAAAAAGGTGATCGTTCAGACTCAAACCTGTTGATAAAGACTGTGAATCAGATGCTTATTTCCATGAGTAACTCGTTTATAATTGCACATAAAACTACTGAACTACATTTGGGTAGTATAACAAAACAGTGAAAACTCAACTTCTCTGTGTTATATCTGAAAAAAAAAAAACGGAATAGGGGGGTGGGAACACTCACTAGTGCCAACATCAACAGAGTATATGTTCTTTATATAGTACTCTTGCGATGGCACACATCCGCACACACACAGGCTTTCACAAACAGTCTAATTATATAAAAGAGGTCTTCCTGCTTTCAGGGGAGCGAGGGGTACCAGCTGGCAGCGTGAATAAGCGTTTTCCATGAGCATGATCAAGGAGATGGCAGTGAGGACTTCATCCCCCCCCACACACACATATACACACACCTATACACACACACACACACACACACACACAAACACAAAACAACAACAGCTCATTTTGGCAAAAAAGTGTGGTGCTGCTATCATAAATTTATGTCACTGGGCTTTGAAGCTCTCCCAAGGCAGCCCTGCCATATCTTTCAGCCAAGCGCCTACTGCCGTGCTCCGTGTGTGTGTGTGTGTGTGTGTGTTCGTGAGTGTGTGTGTGTGAATGTGTCAATGTCTCCACCCCTTTCATCTCTACTCTGAAGAAACCATTCCAGATTATTATTGGGCTTTTTTTTTTTTGAAAGTGTGTCAAATGGGTCCATAAATTGTGACAGGAGGAGAAAAAATTTTTTTTTTTAGCTATAATATGCTAAATAATAAAATTATTAAATAAATGAAAGAAAAATGAGAGGGAGAGAGGGAGAGAGAGAGAGGAAAATGAGCAGCCACTGTTCTGTGAATATGAATGTTCAAAGGGCTGAGGTAAAGCCATGGCTCAGACACAGGACTGTCTCTGTGTGTACAAGATTGAGAAAGAGTGAAAAAACACAAACACACACACACACACACACACACACACAAACAGAAAAACACCCTACTCGACGCAACCGGTGCCAATGGCTCTTCATATGGAAGTGCAGTGATTTATGCAGTACAAACACTGCCTCATCTATATTTAAAATGATCAGGATTCCTCTCTTTCGGGAGGTAAGTAAGGTGGAAGCATAAACAAAGAGCTCATGAATTTATGAAAAGCAACGTTTTCAATAATCTAAAACTAAACCGATGCTAGTTCTTTCAGTGCTCACACTACTGCGTGATCCATGCTGGTAATGCCTCTTGATGTTTCACTTTATATGCATGAATAATCTACAGTTGTCTTGTTGAATGAGCAGAAAGCTTTTAGGTTTGCTTTTTCCCTCCATTTTGCTGGCAGCGCTACGAGAGAAGCTACAAAAAGTGTCTAATGATACCAATGGCCATTTTCCCTGCAAAATGTCTGTTGCCACACAGCACTCTGTATTTTCTCCTAGTACTCCCACAGGTGCCTGTTAAATATTACGTTATTTCTCTGCAAGCTTTCTTATTCATTTAGTGGGAGGAGAGGGTCTCTCTCTCTCTCTCTCTCTCTCTCTCTCTCTCTGTCTCTCACACACTCTCACAAACACACAGCTGTGTCGATGTGTCTGTTATTTGCACCTGGCTAACAACACTTTCTGTTCCCTCATCAGAAAGTAACTGAGTTTCAACAGCGGGATAAGGCCTGCAAATAATATTTTGTAGGGAAAAAAAGCTAAAAAAAATGGGGGAGGGGGCAGCTTGGGGATTTGCAAAGACAACAGAAGCAATATAGAAGAGTGCTCCAGCAATCGAGCAAAAATATAATAGCAAGACACTCTCTGGAAGACAAGCTTAGAACTCTTAAGGTGGTAAAAATCCGTATCGGTGTTTTCTGTCCCTTCAGAAAAAGACTGAACTCTGTGTCTTTTTGTCAGGCTACAATACATTTCTCCTAGTTTTCTCTCTATTATGCACTGCACAGCAGCTACTGATGCAACAGTAGCAGTGCTTACCTTCTCGAAGGCGCACATCCTGCGTTTTGCTTTGGAAAATTCGACAAAGGATTCTGCTGAGAATAAATGATCAACATTTGACCTTATTATCATCATTAATCATATTTTAAATTGCTCCTTCACATCGTCTGTGGAAAAGGCCAAACGGTGCGATGAAAAATGATTGTCCCTCTCCCTCTCCCGACTCTCTATTGTTCTTGATTCCACTGTGTGTCTGGCCAACAAAAAGCCTTTCCCTGCTGCTCCGAGGTCTGCTTTAGGTGTGTGGGGCTTGTGGCAAACCTTGAAGCATTTTCAGGTTCATCAAATCCTCCCTCATCAATGGAGCGTGGAGAAAAGTTAATGGTGGAGAGTACCTACTTATGCCAAAGTCAGTGTGTGGCATGAAAACGCACCCACTGAGGTGACGGACATGGGGAGTGAACTCGTTAACCTGCAGTAGTGGGAGTGTTTCTGCCCCGTGTCGGAACAGTTACGGGTCACGTCTTTGTGTTAAGGCCTCCTGGTGCACTGAGGGTCAGCGGGCGCCATTGGACCCAGGGGAAAGGTCTCCTAGGCTGGGAGCTGGGAGTAAGTGAGAGGAGCGGGCTGGTGGAGAGAGCCTGACATTTGAGCTGCAGTGCACTTTACTTAGGTGAAGGAGGGGGTGGCTGGTCTCCTGTGTGATCATATGCACACACACGCACACGCACACACACACACACACACACACACACACACACACAAATACACAGACCTCGGCACACAACAGGTCTTGCAGACCAGACACTAAAATGGAACAGGATTTCCCAAGATGCAGTGCTGTTTCCTTTCATCCTGTTGTTGTTTTTTTCACTAAACTCACTAACAGGCACACATGTTTTTAACTATTGTCGCTAGTCAAAAATCTGCAAATCTGCTTGCTTACTACTCAAAAAAAAGAAAAAAAAAAACGAACCAAAACAAATCCTTACTCATTCGTTCCTAACCTTGTTTTACCTTCTGACTTTCTTTAACAGGTGTTGCTTAGGTATCTTTGATAGGTGTTGTTTAGGTGTACCGAGCGTGCAGTATCTTAGTTGAATGGTGGATGTTGACTTAAGTCTTGCTTTACAGGTCCTAGATACAGTTGGGTCCTAGATACAGGACTACTTGAGCACTGATGTACGTCGCTCTGGAGAACAGCGTCAGCCAAATGCTGCAAATGTAAATGTAAATGTATTTTTTCCAAGAAAACAAATGAAAACATTTGCACAAATTTTTAACATTAAAAATGATTAACCTGTACCATTTTGCACATCCTTGTACCAAATTGCACATTTTTACTTCAAGTTTAGAGTTTATATTTCTAGTTTATTTATATGTTTACTCTCTGTCCTTTTTCCTCTATGAAATCCGGAGCCACGCCGTCTCATCTCTCTGTATACGTGAATACAGCTGAGATGACAATACAGTTCAGTTTGACTTTGACACCACAACCAGGAGATATGCTCTGTTGTTATGAAAAATAAATGTACACACGTTAAGTGTGTTGCTTGCATTTGCTTGAAATGCATATGCAGGCCCATCTAGCTGTTTAAATTATGTCCCACTCCAATCCTTGCAGGCCACAGCACTGTAGACTTCAAAGCTCTGCCTCACGGAATAGACCTGATTCACTCTGGTAATTAGTGAGATTCATGGATTGAATTCAAAGCATTAGAAGAGAGAAAATCTTTCCACTGCTCTGCCGGAATCCAGTTTGACATGCCTGGTTTGGATGTTTCTCTTAATATGAGCCACAAGTCATCTGCTCGTATGCTGACTGCTGCTCATTTGAAAATGGCTAAATCACTAATTACTACATAAAAGCTTATTTATATTTCAATCCGAACTACACATCACACGTGAGCACTTTTATTCAGTAAACAAATACTTAGATGAGGGCTGACAGCGATTTATTCAAATAACGGGACCCATCTCTACTGTAACCCTTGTGTAACCATATAAAGTGTGCAAATAAAGTGACACTCTAGATCCAATGCTGCAAAAGTACAACATATCATTAGTGTGGACTCAGAGAATGAATGTGACTCCTCTCGCTGCCGTTCTCAGGACTGATTGCTCATTCAGCGAGGGCATATTAAGGCATAAATAATCCATGCCCGACACATCTCTGTGCAGCCAGTCAGGAGGAACCGAACCTCCCATAGATTATTCATGCCTGGGCGGAGCAGGTGACCTTGAGTCTCTGGCAAAGGGTAGCCATGACTAACAATATGACATGTGACATTGACGAAGGCCATTCATTCGCTGCCAGATACAAAACAGGAAGCCAGGTGTGATGTAATACATTCCTACACACACTCAAATGTGCACACACACACACACACTTGCAAACGGTTATTGGCTTTTTTTGTCGGCACTTAATTAAAGCTGTAAAGCTGCTATTCCCATGCTTTCCTGACTATCCACACACAGATCTATATATCGACTAGATGAAGAGCCTTCATTTCAGTGACACTATATATGACCAGTGGGATCAACATGCATTATCTCCCTTGGCTGCAGGGCAGGAATTTCCTATCAAGTCTGCAATTACTACTATCCAGAAAAAAAAAGCAGTTTGCTGTCAGGGCAACAGTCTCTTATTGGGAAACCCACTCCTATATCGGAGCACGTAAGTGCATGCTAGGATTCACCTCTGGCCACTTATCAAGCTAATGACGTGTGTATGGCAAAGCTCATCTCGCTCTGTGCCTGAGTTTGCCTGCAGGCTCACAGGCCAGTGATGTGAAAAGGCCATTCGTTTATAGGACTAGCAATAACAGAATGTCATATCATGGTAACCTTAATAGTACAATGTCGGTTGTAATAATGTTTGTTGTTAACAGAAAGCCCTAAATGTGACTGGAAGGCTGTGTATCTGTCTTCAGCAGTCTGCCCCTTCTGTAAATATGCATAAACAAACAAACAAACAAACAAAAAAAGTAACCGAGATTTGTTTGTGCGAGCTATGCCAGCAGCACTGTGAACACAATCCCAAATCACATCCTCCGCTCTGAGCTGTGCTGAATTTTTTTTTGGTTTTCTTTTTACTCTGAAAAATTTGTCATACTCTGGAGAGAGAGGGAAAGAGCGAGAGGGAGAGAAAGGCAGGGAGAGGAAAGAATCCAGGACACTTAAGAGTAAACAAGCAGGTACTAGTGCCCTCATCTCGTGCTGTAAAATGAAGGGAAAGTCTTTCTGAGGCTGTTTTATTTTTTCCTTTTTTTTCCCTTCTGTCTCTCTCTCGCTCACCCAGAAGGAAGCGGGGAGCTGCTTTATTTGATTTCTCCAGCATGGACAGTGGGAGGAGAGCGAGAGAGAGAACGCGGGAGGAAGAGCAGAGGAGTAGTCGAGGCTCTGGTGTATACTTAATGCTCAGACTGGGTGCATTAAGGGATCTTGCCAAATCTTTTATTAGCATCTCATTTTTCAGCCCCGCCGTGTACTCTTTCTCCGTGCTCTTTCTCTCGCCAAGCTGATCCCACAGCAACGCTACCGGCTTCCTGCCTCGTCTAGCCTGCAAGCTCCCCCGGCCGCTGGCAATTTCCTCTCTCTCAATTTCGCTGTCTCTGGCATCTGGACAGACAGACAAGATGGAAGATGAGTTTTTGTTTTTGGATGTATGGTCCCCATATCTCTAAAATGGTGCGTTTGTGTGTGTGTGTGTGTGTGTGTGCGTGTGTATATATATATATATATATGTGTGTGTGT
>JBBPCX010000038.1:16972313-17002109 GCA_037974365.1 Hydrocynus forskahlii | reverse complement strand
GGCGGGCGAATTCCGACGCGCACTGGGGAGGCCCATCGATGAGTGGCTAGCAGTGGCCTTGGAAAGGTAGAGCTGCCATAACTCAGTCAAGGACAAACGCCGTTCGATCCAGCCTCATTCCTTTCATCCTGCCCTCCTGGCCCACCGGCGGGGCTCTAATGCCTGGTTAAACTGTTCAAAGCCGAGTCCTCGGGGTAGGCCGTCTCGAGAGGGCAGAAAGAGAGAGCAAGACAGTGGGAGAACACGCCAAAACACAGGCACAAAAAGGCGAAATCAATGGCCATTCACATGCAGGACCCTCCTTGAAGCTGGAGATGGAAGAACTTGACAAAAGCAAAGGCTGGTGAGGGAGGTCAGGGGAGATGGAAGATAGGACGGGGGGGCTTTGAGGGCGCTGCTATTCTCCTCTCGCAGTGGGAGCCGAGAGCAGGCTTAGGAGCCTGAGCCTTCACCTGCGGGGGGAAAGCGCGGCGTGGCCTTTGGAAGACGGTGCGCTAACCTTCAACACACAGACATTAAAGAGGAGGAGGAGGTGGAGGGTTGAGGGTACTTTCATGGATCGCTGACTGGGTTGCGGTCTAGCATTGAAGTGTGTGTGTGTGTGTGTGTGTGTGCCAGTGAGTGTGTATGCTTAATGTGTATATTCCAATGCGGCTAATAGGGTGGGATCGGTTCTGGGGTACTGCATTTATGTGTACATATTACAGCTGTAGAATCAAAATGGTAAGTTTGTAGGAAAAAACTCGGAACTTTTCCATTGATCCCTTTTGTCATGAAATGAATGTATTGTTCACACAATATCAAGGGCGGATGACATCTTCTATCTTAAATAATTTTAAAAAACACTGTTTTAGGAGCCTTTCATGTGATGGCAAAAATATGTTTCCACAGTCACAAATTCTATGGACACATTTCCAGCCAAATACACTAGTTCAAATTTGTAGCATTATCACAGGACTGGAATCCTACTGATAATCTCTGAATGCGCTAACCACAGGTAAGTGAACTAACTGATGTTATCAGGAGATCTGCTGAATTATTCTAACTGGCTCTGGGCTTCAACACAGAATCAGAAGAAAAGATAAAAGTTAGCCTGACATTGGTTAATCTATTTTTCTTCCGTTTGATCTTTCATTTTTTCATTATTTGCTATGTGATAAACCACGGTCACCTCAAAGCATTAACAGACAAAAAGATCTAAAAGCTCTAACTAGAATGTTTTCGGTGATAGAACTGGTTGAGGGCTGTAAACCCGAAGCAATCGGAAGAACACCACTGCACTCCCACTTCCGATTCAACAAGCAAATCGACCAAAGAAGAATTTCACCTTCTTTTATTTGATGGAGGTTTCATTTTCAGGCTTAGGTTTACAAACCACATCAACTGTCTCCAAGTTCAAGGGAAGTTCAAGCTGCTGAAATGTTTACGATGGGAGAAGAAAGCTCCTACTTGCGTCTGCTGTGTCTGAAATGCGGGGTGTAATCGTTAAGATGTCTGCTAGTGCGGGATGTGGAGGAACAGGACTCCAGTAAGGGCAGGCAGAGCCAGTAAAAACACACAACAAACGAACTTTTAGTGGCCTCTATCTGTTAACATGAAGGAGGAGGAGAGAAGAAAACAGCGAGACAGAAATACTGCAGGAAACAACAACAGTGAGAAGAATGATCTGGCCAAACACACACGCACACGCACACACACACACGCGCGCGCACACACACACGCGCGCGCGCACACACACACACACACACACACACACACACACAAATGTGCTCAGTGCCATGTCTTTTATTTGAGAGATAAATATTCAAGAGGCAGCAGTGGCTGGGGAGAAGCACAGGTGCTTTTCACCTGCGTAACTGTGTGTGTGTGTGTGTGTGTGTGTGTGTGTGTGTGTGGGCTCCAGTTTCATACAGACAAGGCCAAGAGAAAAACAGAAACAGTGGCAAATTGAAAAGTAATCCCCCATTTCATTTAAGCCTTTGTAATTATGACATAGAGGATCAGAGACACACTAGGTGTTGTGTCACAGCTTTCTTTTAGGTGCGTCTGTGTGTGTCCTGTTGATTGCCTGTGTCTGAATGTGTGCCATCAACAGCAACTTTCTTGGAGAGATCTTAGTGACTCAAAGAGGTTTCTGCAGTAGAGAGAAAATGAAGTGGTACGTGTAAGCGTATGGACACACCTCAGGATCCTACGAGGCCTTCTCCAACTAATTCTACTTGTTACTATAATGAAGAGCTAATTATGATAATCGTAACCCCTATTTACACCAGGATTACGAAACCACACTAGCTGAGACTGTACTTCTTATCTAACTCCCGGTAATCTGAGTGATCCTGCTTCAAAATGAGTTTCCACCAGAGAAATATCACTCTGCATCTTCCTTCATCCTCTGTTTGCCCACAACTGGATTTAATACTTTTCGGTATGTCATCACTTTGTCACCATGATCGCTCCCCGGAGTCCGGTGTAGAGGAAGAGGATTATACATCTGTCAATTATCCTGTAGTCACCGGGACTCGGCAAGATCTTCGCCAAGAACCAGACTGGCTAAACGCTGCGCTGCTTGGTTCATTTTAGGGGTTCCAGTCACAACTTTCTGTAGCCAATTCTGATTCTTTCTACGATTTACAGGGACAGCGCGCCTTAAATATTTGTACTATGAGTAAATTTTTACTATAAATAACCCTAACCCTGGGATAGGCTCTGAGTACCCACAATCCAAGTAAGCATTAAGTGGTTACACAGTTACAGAAAATGACTTATTATTATTGAATTACTGTAAATGCCCCAGTTTAGGTAACTTTGCTCATTTTCAGCAGAGAGCACAAATCACTAAGATGGAAGAAGAAATACCAGCCAGCGATCATATTTTTGACCGAACACAGTTGGTTATGAGAACAAAATTGTTTATTTCCTCTTTAAAGGAGTAGTTTGCCTAAAAACAAATGTACACATTTTTCCAGATGTAGTCAATCAGCAAAGACATTTTTGTTGCCAAAATTTTGCCTGTTCAGTTTAGAACTGCAGCTGCAGGGCTATTGTTACTAACAACCACAAGAACTCATCCAAAATGTAGCATTAACAAACACACATTTTCATGGAAAATGCAACTTCCATGAAAATCACAAAAAGAGAGAAATCACCCTCAGTCATTAACCACATCCACAGGTCTGCATCACTTTAATCAAGAGATGAATGTGGTTTGAGCGGATTGAGAGAAGTTGTGATGTATTTTTATTGGACTGATTTAGGCGACTTCGGTGACTGAAGTAGAGATGTTTGTAGTAGAGGTCTGCGCGGGACTGATTTTTCATCCCGCCCCCGCAAGTTTCTGTCCCGCTTCCGCAGAAATATTTCGACCCGCTCCCGCCCGTATCCGTTATGGTTTGTCCTGCTCCCGGCCGCTGAATCCCACAAGCAAGGCTGGTGGAGTCTAGGGTGGGCCAAAAATACCGGACACATTTTAAATGCTATAATATCTTGGCTTATAAAAATTAAATAAGGTACCGAATATATTTGTCATACAGGAATTTATGAAACAGGCTATATTATGTGGGCATGACTGCGGCTGCATTAAAGATGTCTTTTATATGAGGGTAGATTTGGCTAACCAGTCTTCCACAAAAAATACAACGAACGTTTCTAACCAGGCTACAGACCTGAATTAATAAATATCTAGTCTCAGTAGAAACATTTCACAGTCAGAATGAGAGAAATATAGGGAAACACTGAAATTTGTGGCGTGACTCTGCGTTTGTTCCGACCTCAGTCGGTACTCTTTGCGCTTATTGTGCTTCCACTCTGCCGCCTGGCGTCCCAGAGATTTCCGCGCAACGCAAACATCCGCAGGTTCTGTCGCCTACCGCATATGTTGTTCCCCACATAAAAACAAACAGTAAAATGGATTCAAGGCAAATTTATACTTTGTGGGAGTCAGAGAACAATGTCTTTGTCCCGCGGGTCCCGCACCGTTGCAGACCTCTAGTTTGTAGCTCCAATGCTGAACTGAGGAAGCAGAAATTGTAAACTGAAAAGTCTTCATTTGTCATACGTGAACACACCACAGCACAAAAGTCTTCCTCTGTATTTAAACCCATTCACCGAGGGAAGCGGCGGGCGGCCAGGAACACAGCACTCGGGGAGCAGTGTGTGGGGACGGTACCTTGGTCAAAGGTAGCTCAGTGGTGCCACTAGTAGTCCTGGGATTTGAACCCACAGCTTTCAGATTGCAGGGGCAAATTCCACACATCTAGGCCACTAGCTGCCCTAACAACTGGAACAACAGCTGGAAAACAAACATGTGAACTACTTCTTTAAAGCTAACGATAAATTAAAGCGCTGATGTCAAATATGGAGGAAAGGCCTAACAGATCTAATTTCAGATAAATCATTCAAATACGTGTATGTACTTAACGGCCAAACATCCAGCCCTAGTTTGTGCAACACTAGTCAACAACACTGATGTTTTCTCATTACGACAGGACAAGGAACTAAGAGAGGGAGGAATGGACTTCAGGTCTGAGGGGAGATAAGGTGTGAGCTATTAATGATTTAATAATAACATGTGAGAGAAAGAGGGATGGACGGAGAGACAGAATGATGGTATTAGAGGTTTTGGAGACTAGAAATCTGTCCTCTATAATCTGAGGGAGAAAGAGAGTGATAGATAAAAACGTTCATTCTACAGGAAGTATGATTTTCAGTCAAGCATTTGATGAATGTAATCACGGTGGTAATTGATCTATTGAAGCCGGCCCTTTTCCGTTTGATGATTGTGGGTCATTGAGAGCAAGCTGCTCGGCCTCCTGAGTGGATATCTGTTGGGGAGAAGGAGAACTGTGCCAACAGTACTGAACACTAATCTACTCTCTCTAACGCACAGCCTGACACACAGCATCCCTTTCTATCCCTACCGCTCTCACACCATCCCTCATCTCTGTCTTTTACCGCTCATGTACAGAGAGAGAGGCGGATGTGACAAATGACATAAGCTGAAGTCAAATAAATATACCTCGAACCGGAGTACGTATTGTCATCGGGGATAATTTGCTAACAGACGTGTTGCCCTGGCCACAGCTGCAGGACACTTAACCTTAATGGCACGAGACGAGAATCCAGTAAGGATGGGCAACTGAGCAGCAAAGATCACAGATACACACACACACACACACACACACACACACAGGTCACTGAAGCAGCATGAGATATGAGACAAAACAAAAAGACAACACCGCCAAGACAACGAGACCCAAACAGCTGACATTAGCCGGGCCCAAAGTCTCCTCTTCAGCTTTCACAGACAGGAAGGAAGTAATGACACAAATTCGAAGTACTTGTACTTATCCGTTCTCTTAAGCCACACAAAGCAAACAAGTTTGCCCAACAAATAAAACTAATCAAGTATCGAGTGCTACATGAGCCTAACAGCTAAACCAATCTAGCGTTCCCAGATGTATATGGCTTGAGACAAGGGTCTCGCTCCGAAGTATTGGTTTCTCGAGGCTCGGTCCTAACGCGGTTAAAAAGCTAACTGACACACTCCTGCCATGATCCAGTCCACTCTCATCTTCCATCTCCTCTGCTCATATCCTGCCCTGGCCAGCTAGCAAGCTAGCAGCTTTCTGTTTCGGCTCATCGAGTTAGCATTGACGTTTCCTTCTCCGCTGAGCATAGTGCTGCTTGCCGTCTAGACCCCCACAGCAATGTAGCCTCCATATAAATATATATTTGCTCTTCGTTTCATAAATATGATCGAATTAGAACGAGATGTTTGACTGCAATGCAATAAGAGACTATTAGACTCTTGTGCTGTCGAGGGATAATTGTTCAGAGTTCTTTCTTTGCTATTAAATTTCAGCTGCTTTATTTTATTTTCCATAGCACAAGATGGCCTTCGATGTAGACTGCTATCTGCTCAAAGAGGCTCAAAAAATGTCACCGCTACAAAAAAACATGCACACATCTCATGAAGAAACAAGGATAAAATCATATTAAGGTCATGGAAACCAAATTACCATGCTGGAGGAATCTCTCCGAAAGGGGAGCTCACGCAGGAGCCGGGAGGGGCGGGGGGGAAATCATTGCAGTGCTTTAAGATTAGGGTCAAAGATTACTAGGCTCACACGGGATAAGAACAGGATTAGCAATGTTCAAACACAGATATGCAAATTGATTAAAAAAAAACCAACAAAAAAAAAAAACATCTGGCTTATAAACAATCATGCTGCATGTAGTGTCAAACCCCTGGACAACATGTAACTGTACCTGAAAAACCACAAACAAGTGGTGGTGTGGTAACTGGGTTAAAAAAAGCAGGGCCATGTGGTGATCTGTTTTTCCTCAAAAGCACAGGCTGCGGCCATTCCCTGAAGCTGCTCCCTCTGGATTAATGACACAAAGCCCTGAAGCACCTCCCTAGCAGCTGATAACGTAGCCATATCCTCTCTAGACTCACCTCATGAGTACCACGTACAAAGTGATACGATCTCAGTCTTTGGTCGCGGTCTGAGCACTTCAGTCCTAGCTCAGTTCAAGCTAATTAAATAGACAAGCCTGCTGTGCCAGACAGTCTGGGCGTTTGGGCCCAGTGAGCTTGAGCAAAACAAACAAAATGCAAATAACAATGACTTGGCCTTGCTCTTTTTTTGCATGGTGGACAAAAAAAAAAAAAGAAAAAAAGGCCTCGGGTGAAATCAGGGTGAATCAACCCAACTTTGACTCTCCAACTCTGCCCCCGCCTTTCCAGGTGCCTGCCCTAGATCCCAGTGGCAGAATAAAACACGAAGCGTGCATACGGATCAGGCTAATGATAACTGGTGAGTGAACAATGAAGCGTATTCGGAAACCCCTGGTCTGGTCCTGGCATGCATGGTGTGCTGCTCACCGTAGCGAGACGGGCGTGAAGCGTTTCGGCAGAGGCAAGCAGGCAGTCATCTACGTGCTGAGTTGAGTAAAAAATGACTTCCAGAGGAGAATCTTTGATTGGCAACCGGTGTGACTGTGGCTGCAAGTAAACATGTGCTTGTTTATTGACGTGGACACAATCTGCATTACTTCCTTTGTGCTAAGTAGACGTCCTTCACCTCCAAAATGAACACTAGTCAGCGAGACTGTACTAAAGGTCCACTCACAGGAAATAACTGGAAAGCCGAGCAGAAGGGGACAACACTTCTATTTGTTTGGAAATCACTCACTGTGTTGCCTAGCTACAGTGACGGTATCGTTTTTCCTCTTTCCGCGTGTCTGCGTGACCAGCCTGATCTACAGAGGCATTATCACAAGCTCCTGACTAGATTATGGTGGGGGGTCACCTCCTTATGCGGCGCGGTCTCCGCTGGTGAGAGAAATGTCGATGATCAGGCGGGGGCTCTGATCTCCAGAGCTGCACATTTTAATCAAGGCGGATTTTAAGCACCTTCTGCACAGATGGCCCGCCAGATTCTTGCAGACTACGGGTACAAACCGGCTACTGCCAACCTAGACCTAGCACCAACCCCGGCACCCCCACTGTTTCTTCCAATAACAATAAAAACAACACACCTACTTGCTGTTCCAAAAAAAAAACAAAAACAAAAAAAAACCCCAAAAAACCCATCAACACAGCTTATATAAGCTCAGTAATGCTATTACACACACATAGATAGACACACATAAAGACAGACGCAAGCACTCGCACAACACAGAGTAATTGAGCACCAGGGGGTGCAGATTTCAGAGATGGAGAATCTCCATAATTGATCCTCTGTGCAGGACTCTGATGCTAAATTGCTCTCTCTCTCCCTCTGATCAGTGTTAATTGCTGGAGGTATTTACAGCTGAAGACTGAGCTCACGCGGGACTGCTCAGCACCTACCCAGCCTGATCCCCTAATCACACTCCTTGGCCCGCAGAGCTCAGGATGGAAAGACAGAACGGAAAAAAGGGTTCAGGAGAGAAACGCGGGAAAGTGAGCGCTTTTCCACATCCGTCAACGCACTATGATGTGACAGTACAAATGATGGCCATTCCTACACTCCTCTTTCTCCATCCTACATACATACGTCTTACCATCCTCTTTTTTTTTTTTTTCCTACCGGGCAGGCCTGACATTTGTTCTCTGTCCCTCCAACATGATTGTGGATGGATAAGGCCAGGCTATGTACTCAGACAATAGCTTCCCAATTAAAGTAGCTTTTCCTCAGCTATTCCTCAAGGTACTGCCATGTGACAGTTTAATTAAATAGAGCTCTTATCTTAATTCGGCAGTGGAAGAAAAAACGCGGCAAGCAGGGGTTATCGGAGAAAAACACTCCCAAACGCATGGGCGCACGCTTCCGCACGCGCACGCACACACACACACACACACACACACACACATACATATGGACTCTATACTACTTTTCAGCATCAGAATGGACTTTGTAGAAGGCTACTCTTATTTATTTGAGATAAGCTCTAATTGTAAATTCTAAACCCGTAGAGCAAACAACGCTCGACTAAATTCACAGTTCAAAATGAATAACGGCGTACTCAAATAAGTGACTAATAATATTATTTCAAAATTAGATTTAGTAATTCATTTGATTAATAGAAGTGCTGTACTTTTTGTAAAATGTTGCTCTTCGTATTGAGGCTCCGATTCAAGGACACAAATGGTGCTCAAAGGGCCAAGAACAAATTAAATGAATGAAAGAAATTCACAGATCGAAACAATCTTTTCAAGCCGCCGAATAGGTGCCAAATGGAGCTCCTGCACCATTTCTGCCACCCCCTCTTTGGCAGACGCTAGTCTTGAAATATTTAAATTTCGTATTTAATTCGGTCCCAATATCCTTTAAAAGATCCTGTCCAACAGACCCAGAGGGAGGTGCCCAGGGCTGAGAGATCATCTAAAACTCATCTCTAAATTCTCTAAACCCCACAGATCTCCTCGGTATGTGTGAGTGTGTGCGTAAGTCAGTCCCCCTGCCTGGCGCGCCACACTGCGCTCTTCTGTCGACAGCTTTTCTTTTGATTATTATTTGAACTGTAGGTGGCTTATAGCCCACAGGAAGCAGGGGAAGTACGCTACTTAAAGCCTGCCTCCTATGGAGAGAGAGCATGCTGCCCCATCTTTCCTTCTTCTCATTTATCGCCCTTTTCTCTCGCTCATATCCTCCATCCCTCCCTTCTGGGCTCTCTATAGCCCCATGTAGTACTGTCCCCTCTTGTGTCCGTCCTGCTGGCCTTTCATCTTTCCATTTTTTCTCCCCACTTTGTCCCTCCCAGCGTTTCTTCTGGCGCTTCCAACCACCCCCTTTGCTCCCTCTGTTCTGCCTCTCGCTCTCAATATGCCTCTGTCTCTCCATCTCAGAACTTAAAGCAGAACCAGAAATATTTTGCCAAGTATGTCAGACATAAAATGGACTGGGAACGTTATACACTATATGGACAAAAGTACTGGGACAAACTTGTTTTTCAGGGTTTGGGCTAGGCCCTTGGTTTCCAGTGAAGGCCGATCTTAATGCTTCAGCACGCCAAGACATTCCGGACAACACCGATGCTGTCAACTTTGTGGACACAGTTTGGGGAAGAAGCTTTTCAGTTCCAGCATGATCGTGCCCCTGTGCAAAAAGAGAGCTCCATTAAGACATGGCTGGACGAGTTTGGTGTGGAAGAACCTGACTGGCCCTCCTATGGGATGAACTGGAACGGAGACTGGCGCGCCAGGCCTTCTCAGTGCCTGAGCTCAGAAAGCGGAGACCCACTCCATAGTAAAGTCTATGCAATCAAATGCAATGCCGTTAAAGTCCCTGTTGGTCTACTGGTCAGGCATCCCAATTCCTTTGTCCATATAGAGTATATTGTATAGTGCACAAGACTACTTGAATCCAAAAGAAAATATGAATATGTATAAACATTCATACTTGCAGGATTGGGTAAAGGTGTCATTTCCCATTAATTATGGGCTTTTCATTTTAACAGCAACATATTGGTACTTATTTTTCTCGCTGTCTATTCCTCTCTTTCCTTCTACACCAGTCGCAATTCGACAAGGCCCTTTTCTCCTCAATTTCTTCCAATGAATCTATTATCCTGCTCTCTGCAGGCAACAGTTAGGCCACATGCAATCACATCAAAAATTGCAGAGTTAGAAGAGGAAAATCAGTAGCTTTTTGGAGTCCGCACCCTAGGGATGAGTGTAAAACTTAAGTGAGGGGAAGTGCTTCATGCGGGGAGGAATATTTGAATAGCTTAATGTGCTATGAAATCTGACATGTACAAACAGCGTCGATCTGATTAGCTGCACCCCTGATAAACGCTCTTTACATCGTCTGCTAATGCACTTTAATTGTGAGTAATTACATAAGAGAAGTGTGCAGAGTACATGCTTCTGTGCTTACTGGGGAAAAGGGGGCTTTCTCTCTCCAAAAAAAAAAAAAAAAAAGGCTGTTGAAAAAGAAGCAGCAACAAAGTTGAAGGAAAGGTGATGCAACTGAGAGAGCAAACATGAGTGCAAACTGCATCGCTGCAGGAGCAAGTCATCATTACGGCACAGGCAAGAAAAGTAAAGGAGGTTCAAGAGTTCTGTGGTCTAAAGCAATGCGTCAGATGTCAAGACGTCAAGCGTCAAAACTTCTGTGCAGCTACACTGTAATATTAAAATGTTTTCAATTTTTCTTTGACATTTAATATTTGTGCATTGACGGGTATGACTAATATTTCCGTGCTAAAAATATCATAAAATATAGCAAAAATGTTCTTATTTCAACAAAGAAATCTTTTTTCTTTGTATTAACCCAAATGTGGTGCTGACTGAAAGTTTAGAATCCACCTCAGAAGGAATGCCTCGTCTTGAGCTATGGGGGGCAATTAATGTAAAATCAAAGCCACGCGTTTGTGTTTGCCAGCGGAAAATTGGACCACCAATGGTCAAAAATTCTTGCTTTGTGTGAGTAAATAAAAACTTCCGTAACTCACTGCGGTCTGATGTCAAAATCAAACAGGCCTGGGAAATAGGATTAATATATTATATACAGATGGAACCGAGCCTGAATTGAATTTTACCCTGTGGTGTTCAATAAAGGGTGAAAACACAATGCCACTACTATTAGTCTCATATGGCAGTCCTTTCTAAGAATGTCACAGCTAAACTATCTCTCTCTCTCTCTCTCTCTCTCTCTCTGTCTCTTTCTCTCTCTCTCTCTGTCTCTCTCTCTCTCTCTGTCTCTTTCTCTCTCTCTCTCTCTGTCTCTCTCTCTCTGTCTGTCTCTCTCTCTCTCTCAAACCCACACACACACACAAACACATACACACGCACGTACACACACTGTAATGAAGACAGAGGACAGATGGGAAGGAGTGGCAGGGAGCCAAGAAGAGAGGACGCATCATCATAATCCTTCTGGGGCGTCATTGTCATGGTGATGCTGGACAACATGTTTCCCCCACTGTGTCTGGGGATGGGAGACAGACTCTCTCCACACACACATACACACTCCGGATCAGAGCAGTATGCCAAAACCGTAGCGTAAGGCGTTCTACAGTCCTGAAGGTTTAGCTCCTCTCTTTACCTCTCTCCTGCACCACACACATACATCTGCACAGCCCAAGACTTTACAGGCCCTCAGTGTCCATACGGCTACACACTGTAGAAAAAAGATTTCACGTTTTACCCTGTAACCTGGTTGCCTTTTTGAACGTCTAATAATGAGTGGTCTCAATGGACTCTTAAGGCATTCGGGCTTCTTCTTTTGAGGGATTTGTATAATTTAATATATTTACAGTGCAGGAACTACAGGACTTTAACCTTTTAACACAGAAGTAAAATCTCCTTTTCTACCTTTTAATCTACGTTCTGCTAGTACTATTAGTGTTCCCAAGGTCTCTGCATGTATAGCCAAGGAGATGCAAAGTAAGTCACGGTTCACTGGATTGAATGCTGTGGATTCTTGCCATTTTGGATGTGTTGCAAGCAGCCAGGTTTCTAGAAGAGAATTCTTTGCATGCCTCGTGCTGTCACAGAACAGTCCACGTTTACCTGAATCTCTGCTTTCCTGCTCTCAATCTGACATGGACATGCAACAGCATACAGATTGACGACTCTTCCGCACAAGGGTTGGAGAACAAGGTCCTTGTGCCTTGTGGTGAGCATGCAACCGCATTTAAAGCGAGCTGCTTAGCCAGAGGGGTCGAAGCAGGCGTGGGCAAAAGAGGGACAAACTCTAGTTCATGAATGAATGGGAAATTAAGATCACTTCATCTGCATTTTGTGTGAATGGCCATGTATTTTGTAGGAGGTTGTGTTTGTGTAAGGTGAAGTGTGGAGTATCTTCCAACCGGACCCGTGACTCACTTTCCAGCCCAACATGGCACAGCGAGCCAAGCCAGACTTCAGAAGAAAAAAAGGAAAGAAAAAACATCAGGTACATGCGCTCCAAAAGGGATGGGGCTGTTTAATAGTACTCAAGTGCTGTTTTCATCCTAATCATGTTGTTTGTTTTACAAACTGCGTGGCAACCCAAGTTTAGCTACAGCAGCTCTCCAGCCCCCCTCCCATCAGCTGTTATTTTCTTTTGTCTGCGGAGAAACCCTGACTCTGTTCATCTCATCAGTAGCCTTAATAGCTCGCTAATTAAGCAGAGCGTAATTATACACCCAACAATGCCTTAAAAGAAAAGGTTAAAACTGAAATGTGGGCTGCTACCGCCCGGGGGAGATGCACGGCATTAATTAATCCAGCATATGTGTGCTTATCACACTTATGAAGATATTCATCAGTTTAAACTGACATGAACCCGAAGAGAGCGAAAGGGAGTGAGTGAGAGAGAGAGAGAGAGAGAGAGAAAGAGAGAGAGATGGAAAGACAGTGCGGCTCCTTCTGCAACAAACAAATGGCTTCTGCTAAGAAGGTTACATGAAAATAAAGAAAAACATTACACATTAAATTACATTAAAAGGGGTGCATCAGACAGGCCTTAGATATTTGCATCATTTCACATATGCAAAAACAGCCAGGCTTTTGAAAGACATGGCTATGTCCATAAAACAACTAGCTGTGCAGAGGCTTACACAGTATGTGTTGGGTGGTTTGCCTTTGGGGGAACCGCCATTTTAGTATTTAAAAACAGTAAAATCAGAGCATTGCACATTTTGATGTTTTTGGTACAAAGTTCCAAAGCCAACACTGTCCAAAGATTTATGCTACTTAAGGTGTGCAATCTTTTCTTGGTACATGGTTTAGTAGCTAGCAACGAAAGTGTGGAAGAACCAAACTTCGGGGAAACATTCGGAAAAGCAAATGCTTCCCTGAAACACGCCTCTGAATGGACTGGCCTTTTTAAGCAAAAACATTTTTTCCAACCTTTAAGTCAAACTGGCTGAATCAAGTGATAAGGTCAAACGCTGAAGATCATAAAGAACAACCACGCGAGGGTGGGGGTGCTTGAGACAATCAAAGTTTCCTGTCCGTTCGCGCCAATTATCTCTCTCAACGGCTCGGGCTTCTTGAAAATGAGGCCGTGCGGTTGCTGTGTGAAGTATGAATTAGCTCACGCTCGGATTAATGCCGTCTAATTTCTCCATTACAGCAGCGGGTGAAAGAATGGCTCGAATAGCATTTAGAAGCTGCCAAATAACAGAGCAGATGAAAAGAGGGGAGCGGCCAATCAGAGCGCGGGAAAATTGGCCTTCCAACTGGCCCGCCCCTTCTTAATCATGGTGTGAATTGGAGGTGCTAACAGTGTCACGTGAGGAATACGACATTACTTATGCAAACAGACTGTAATTAGTCACCACAGTGAAAAGGGTAGTGGGCTAATGTCACAGATTTATGGCGAGCTCCCTGGGAAAGCAGAGGACACAGTCACGTTATTACCCCCAAATATCACGCAGACCATACCGGGGGCTAACGCTAACGAGGGCACCAATCTCCAGCTGGAGAGCTGCAGATTAAGTGAAAGTGTGTGTGTGTGTGTGTGTGTGTGTGTGTGTGTGTGTGTGTGTGTGTGACATTGGAGTGATCATCTACTCACTACTGCAGGGATAAAACGAAACAATTCATTCAAACAACAGAATGAAAGTTTGCGCATTAAAAAGAATAAAAACTAATCCCTTAAATCCCCCATAACGAAGGGGAGGAAAGCTTAAGATGGTGATATTACCCTTAAAAAGATTTCCAGCCTTTCTGTGGGATTGCGGTGGCTTAGCGGTCCAAAACGCTTTCCCCACGCAGGCTTGAACCCGAGAGCGAGGGTGGAGGGAAGCGAAAGGCGTCAACAAAAACAACAACGGCGCTGAAATCGTGTTTGACTTTGAGTGATAAGACTATCAGCCCTCCAGACTGCGCAGGCTTCTAATTTCCTTCTCCGAATGTTCGTTTGACGTTCACATGCATCAAGCACTCTTTGTTTCAAGGAATGCGCCGCTCATGAAAAATGAGAAGGTGAAGAATTAGAATTAACTTCAGGCTTTGAAAAAGAACTCGCCTCCTTTCAACTGATTGGGTACCAAGCCAAAGTAGTGCATCGGTGCTTAGTGCACGAGAACTGCTTCTGACTCCTGTATTGAAAAGGAAAAGGTTTTTCTACGTTAATGTGATGACCCTCCTGGTAGAGGATAAAAAAATAAAAACCTTGAAAAAATGAAGACATCTCCTGCAATGACTTCCCTTCATCAAAGGATTGAGACGCAGCCCATAAAAGTTCAATTAATCACAGTCCCAGACAG
Source organism: Hydrocynus forskahlii (assembly GCA_037974365.1). NCBI lineage: Eukaryota > Metazoa > Chordata > Actinopteri > Characiformes > Alestidae > Hydrocynus > Hydrocynus forskahlii. The sequence continues at coordinate 16,987,421 of JBBPCX010000038.1, read as the reverse complement.
ATGTGAGACAGAAGTAAGTAACACCAATTCCCCATATGCTACCTGTTTAGGCCCTATGTGTGCAAATACTGCAATTAAAACGTTCCCGTGGAGGGCAGCCGCACCAGCTGTTCTGTCATTAACCACGGTAGCAACACCAAGGTAAGGTTTACTCCGCAACAAAACAAATCGTGAAAACGAAGCCGAAAATCTAGGGGGGGGCTTACAAGCCAAGCGACAGCGAACATAATTGAATGAAAACGATTTGCATAACATCTGTAGCAAGGGGCAAGTTTATCAAAACAGCAAAAAAAGATGTTAAAGGCGGTTTAGTTGACTCATCCAAGCTTAATGGAAACGCTCTTGAAACATTTCCAAAGCACACTGGTAGGGCATGGTGTCATCTATCAGCTTCGAGCAACATCAAGTACGATAAACATTTAGATCCTTCTCATCTTCATGTGGGCGTCTTATTGGGTTTTCGAGCCATAACAAACCTCTTGTTTTAGTTTGCCGCTGAAAGATGCTCTCAGAGCCCAGATATCGTTGTTTAAGTGTGGAGAGTAAGCACCGGGGCTCTGATAATTGCAGAGCTAGCCATTTGTAATTGTTACAGGGGAAAGCCTCCTCCCCATGGGACTCAGACAATCAGACTCGCTTGCCATCACTGGCTATATATCTGAAAGGGCAACTCTGTGTGTGTGTGTGCGTGTTTATGTGTGTGTGTGCGTGTTTATGTGTGTGTGTGAGTGTGTGTATGTAAACTCCTGCCACCAGCAGCTAGTTTTTTCTGGAGCCACGGCCTGCAGACCTGGCCTCAGAGTTCAAAATGTCTCGTGGTCATTATTCAGCTACATTCGGTTCGAAAGAGCCTATTTGTCCACAGATTTTGTTTTATAAAAACTGCTGAACTGTTTATTTTTCCACAAATCACCACAGACCTGCCAGGATACAGCAAGGTAAAAAAATAAAAATAAAAAAAAAAAGGCAAAAGAAAAATAAATAGCACAGATTTGTTGATCCTTCAATTTATCCGTGAAGCATTTCTCGTTATTTCACTGGACGGCAAATCAATGCGGTGTTATTGCAAAGTATTTGTTATTGTCAGAGCCGCTATTGGACAAATTTTAGAGACCACGGCCAAATTACACTCCAAGTGACAGCTACGCCTTGCACTAAAAAGAAGAATCAGTCGCTTGATATAAATAATACACTGATGCCTGAAGATTTATGTGATATTAATTTATATATGAGCCACTGCATCGAGGGAAGATGATGGCGATTACTCTTGCTGGCAGTAGGCAACTCAAAAGCATTGACGAAACGGCTACAAGACGGTTCCAGCGAATACAGTCGGCTCCGGCGTGCGTGTTTGCTCCAGACTGGCTTTACTAAGATACATGTTTAGGGCTTGTGGAGTTAGTTGTACACTCAGCGTCTCAAAAGAAATCCTAACTTTTTCACTTTACAACCTGCTTACCACGACTCTTTCTAGTCTTCTGCATTTAAGTTATTGTGACAAGCTGTTAAAAGTAGAAGCCTGGTGTTAACAGCCAGAGGTCAGAAGCTGAACAGCTACTAACAATGTCGAAAAGATTTTGTGAGGAGACTCGTACATAAGTTCATACTCCCTTGATCTACCTTGTTACCGAAACTGGTCGTATTCTATTAAAAAGAAAGAAAGAAAGAAAGGAAAAAAAAAAGACAAGAGTGCTCAATCGCTTGATTTCTGGCTGGCCAGACCTAGCTGCGGATCTCAAAAGACATCACGTTCCCACTACTAATACTTTCCCCTGTACCCCCCCATTACTGCCACGGAAAATCACAGCCACTTATGCTAACGCACTACCTCCACTTCTGGCTGCATTTGCATACCGCTCCACTTATGACGGTGAAGAGAGGGGAGAGAGAGAGAGAGAGAGAGAGAGAAAAAAAAAAAAAGCATAACTTACCACGGAACAAGCGGGATTACATGTTTTGGAATGAAAATACTAAAAACACATCTAAGAGGAGAGTCAAAAGTGATAATTTATTCCGTCACTTAGTGCGAGAGGATGAGCTCTTCGGAGGAAGCGGAGAGGCTTTTCAAAACAAATTAGCCGCCGCGTGCACGCTGCCTTGCCAACGTGGGCTGTGTTTTAGCCGCTTAAAATATGAATGATGGGAAATGACCTTTTATGAAAAAGGAAAACAAAGACCAAAGAAGAACACGCATTCTAGTCAATATGGACTTAACTGGATCCTGGGAGTGGAGCGAAAAGCCATTTCCTCAGTAACACGCTCGCAGAAAGGGCATCGGGATAGAAATTGCTAATTAATTGCCCGGCTTCCATGAGGCTGACGTCTTTCAGGAGTCTGGGTGAGAGGTATAAGTCAGACTTTTGTTTTTTCCAGAGGGGTCTCGGCGCACTATGTCTGCCCCACTGTCTCCTGGGTAACACTCTTAATTGGAGAGCTAACACATCCCTGCACAAGAAAGTGAACTCCTGTTTGGGGATTAAAGGTAATGGGTGTGTAGGAATAAAAAAAAAAAAGTGTTGAATTCACATACTTAAAATAGCCATGCTAGCGGCAACTTCTGTTTGAGCGTATCACTGTTAATTCATAGTGGGTTACGAAACATTGTAGTTTGTTTAAATGTTGATCAGGTTACGTTAGGTCCCTGAAATCGTATCCGTAACAAAATTTTCATGAAGATCGGGCCCGGCTGAAGATCCATGAAATTGAAGTTTGCAGAGATTTTTTCTTTTTGGTACACTATAATGTAAAGCTTAGTACTGGTGCCTTGATAGCACTGGTGTCTAGGTAGGCCCCCCCCACCCTTGCATATTCAATCTATTCAATCTATCGCCATGGCCGTGGCAAATCAATCAGCCTACACACTCAGGTAGTGTGTGAGCGCGTGATAGACCATGACATCTCTCTGCTTCTTGTTCCAATGACATGGGTTACAGGGATTATGATTACTCTCCTGCAAAAAATACAGGGGGGAAGGGGGGTCAGGGGTGTCAGAGGTGCAGGATCTGTTTCTCCCTTCGTTTTCTCTCTTTTACTGCACCGTGCTGCCATCGCGGACGCACATTCTCCCGTTCCCCTAATCCTCATTCAGCCGCTCTAATAAGCTAAGGATACCGTGGCGGTATGGCGAATGAGAAAGGGAGGGGGGAAAAAGGGACAACAAAAGGTGAAACAATTTGATTATCGTGCTTCAATCAAATGCAATTAGAGGAGGTCATCCAGAACATTCACCCAGCAATCTAAAGACACCGTCCACCCCCTCTCCTTTCTCTCTCTCTCTCTCTCTCTCTCTCTCTGGCTCTTTCCCCTCTCTTCATCTTTCCCCCCTCTCTCTCGGACACACTCGCACACGTTTTATCATGACCGCACATCTCGGCGCCAGCGTGAGATAGGCAGGAAGTGAACTGAACCGTGTGAAGGCCACTGATGAACACATTCCAGGATTAGACTCCGCTGCAGGCAGATCTTTGCATCAATTAATCACCAATTAATATGGAAAAAAAAAGATACACTCTTATACACTTCTCCTTAATTAATACACAGCTCCCAAATTGGGGAGCTTAATTAATCAATTTCAGAATAGCCCCCGCCTTGCACCCACCAAATGTAAAAAGCCCACAATGTGGAGGACAATGAGGATAGGGGATAATGAGTGTTTGTTCAAAGAGCAATTTGGTTTTAATCCAATTATGCAATTATGCTATGGCAAGACAGAGAGAGCGAGAGAAAGTACGAAGAAAAAAGGCAGCGGGAGCTGGAGAAAGGGACAGAGAGCGATGCACTAGAGTCGACAGTAACTCTGCAGGCCTGGAGGGCTGTATGAACGTGCTGATGAATTCATGTGGGACCTGCACTCCAGTCATGCTACATGTTTCTGTCCACTTCTGAGTCCAGTAAATGAAGCCATGCTGCAGGGAACACCCTAATTGGAGTGGATGGTGTGGAGAGGCCAGCAGGCACAGAACTAGAGTCGAAGAAAGAGAGCGAGAGAGACACGCAGAGAAAGAGACTGTCTTGCTTATTTATGTGCAACCAAGCCCGTAGCCTGCTCTCGCTTTCTGTGTCTCTGACTGGATTACCCCCTAATAAACATAGCCTAAGGAGTGGAAACGGACGACGCGCCATCCGGATCATGAGTCCAGCGGCTAGAGACAATGTGTTTGTCTGGTTTACAGACAGTTCGAGCACTTTTCTCGTCTTTTCTTTTCTTGAACCCCTCGCTTCCCCAGAAGGGTGGAGTGCTGGTGGTAATCTGAATACAATATTAAAATGTTAGGTATGAGTAGGGGAAAGAAAAAGATACAGGAGTTCCTGTTCAAAGTGAGGTCTAGAGGCATTCATCTGCTTGGTCTGCTATCTGAAAGAGAAAGGAGAAGAGGGAGGCACAGGGAAAAAGGGATGAGAGATGAGAGGAACAGTGGGAGGGAGGGGGAAGGAGGCACGGAGATAGAAGACATGGAATATGTGATAGGGGTGGGACACAGAAGGAGGAAGGAAAAGGGGGAAACTAAAGGAGTGGAAGGTTCCCCTTCGGCAGACATTGTAGTCTCTCCTCTCTGAGCTGCTGTAGCCAAAGCCTGCTGCCTCTCTTCCTCTCTGAATAATGCATTCCAGCCATGAGGAGCATACAGTCAGTACAAGAGCCAGCTCTGAGGCCCCCCACACACACACACACACACACACACACACACACACACACACACACCTCCCTGCTTACTGCCTGCTAAATGCCACTATAACACTCCACTTTAAAACACACAGCTATAATGCAGCATAATGCATTATGTATCACGGCCTTTACTATATGACTGGTATTCTTCTCTCTCATCGCCTCAGAACAGCAGTGTGAGCTCCATTTGGAAGACTTGACCCTTTTAAAAACAAATTTAGAGGCCTATAAGTAGACTCTCAAGTATCAAAAAGAGCAAGACCCATATCAGGGAACAATTTTTTTTTCTGTGTGTGTGTGTGTGTGTGTGTGTGTGTGTGTGTGCGAGAGAGAGAGAGAGAGAGAGAAGATACATGGAGATTGAAGACACGTTACAATGCTTTTGTAGCTGTCAGAACAAAACCTTACATGTCACATGTCAAAAACAGTAAATTTATAAGAGAAGGGAAAATTGTATAATAGAAATGAATGTAAAACACGTTTTGAAGTAATTTTGGAGCATTTCTATTGGCCCATTCATCATGAAATTTGATTTATTTGAAAGCAGATGGTGTGTTCAAGTTATGTAAAAAAAAAAAAAAAGTAAACACAAGACCAAAACGGAGATACAAGGTTTTGTTTTGACAACAATTATGTATTGAAATATACTGACATCATGTGATATGATATATAACAATACATCCGTCTGAGGGAGAGAGAGGATGATAGAGATTCCAGTTATGCTTTATTGCCAAAACAGAAGCACCTGCTTGCAGTTAACAGCCTTAGAGCATGACTGTTTATTTCAGAAGGCTGGCAAGAAAAAGGAAGAGACAAAGCACAGTTTTCAATGAGTTTCTAATAGGAGATGGGATAAGTTGACATACTATTCAACACCAGTTTCAGGTATCGCTTACACAAATACACACACACACAAACTTCTTTTACAAGATTTCATTGTTCTTGGCTTAGGTCATTATGTTGAGTGTTTGACACAAGAATGCTCTGCTGTATATCTGTGTGTGTGTGTGTGTGTGTGTGAGAGAGAGAGAGAGAGAGAGTGTGTGTGTCTGTTTGTGTGTGTATCCCTGTTAAAGCTGCAAAATTCTGCCTTTCTCTTGCTATTCCCATGCACCATTAAATGACTACAGTCACAAAATAAGAAACATATGGGCCTCTTTAATTGGCCAATTTCTCTTGCCAGTGCATAAACTCTATTCCTGAATCGCAATGAAACAAACACACACACACACACACTCACACACACACACACACACACACACATATACACACACACACACACACATATACAGAGTCAAGTCGAGGCAGACAACACTAGCACAATCCTCCACTATCTCAGATAGCAGAAGATTCCTTGTGTTCTATTGATTAATTGTACCATTATACTTGATTTATAGCTTTCCATAGGCAATTCCCAACACACACACACACACACACAAACAGATACAAAAAAAAAAGTTTAGTGTTCCTGTTTTTCTTTTGAGGGATTCAGACCTGGTGTAATGGCTTTCAGGCATAACCCAGCGAGCCCCAGGATGAATGGATACACACTTCCGACATCTCTCCTCCGCGAATGCACGAGGAGAATGCACGCAAAGAATTCTCCAGCCTCCTCACAAGGAAAATGCAGGTTTCTACTGTATCTATCTGTGGAGATATTGTTCTACACATGTCACTAGTAATTTGTCTTACCAACAGAGACATCGAATAATTATTCATATTTAATCAGGCTGAGCACGTAACATCGCCTGCTGCATGATAAGTCATTTTCCATGTTCCATTATGAAACTTTTAAAGAGGCACGCTCCCAGCGCCTCCCCAGCAAGGACTAAATGGAGAGGCTAAAGTGGTTTGGCTTATAAAATCATAATGGGCTTGTCTGGTTTGATAAACTGAGAACGTGGCTGGAATACAAGAATGGGAGAGAGGGAAAGAGAGAGAGAGAGAGAGAGACAGACAGACAGACAGACATGAGGGAAGGGGATTGGTTGGTGGTTGAGAGAAAAATAGAAGGACAGAGGTGGTGTTTTGAAAATGAGAACAGGGAGTTCAACAAAAGGAAAAAAAAAAGAAAGTGAAGGAAAAAGATGATGGGAAGGCCCACATGTTCAAAGGAAAAACTGCCAAAAGAAAAAAATAATGCTGACCAGTATGAGGGTAGTAAATATTGAGCAATGGAAGAGGTTAGAGGGGAAGAAAGCATGGAGTGGGGAAACGAAGAAGTGAGGTTGAAAACCACTTAGGGCTGTTTTTCTGTAGGCTTCAGCACTGTGGAGGTGATGGGGGCATTAAGAATCTGAGGATGAAGAAGTTAGTTCGAGATAATGTGGAGGACGCTGGCCATTAGGGATGCCCTTCGGTGCCCGGTTCAGAACAGTATCAATGCAATCTGATGCAGGAAGGTTCTGCTGTGAGCACTGGGGGAAAGAAAACCATGGAAATGTCGCAAACCGGAAATGCCGTCTTGATGTTTGTCTTTGAGTGAGGGGTGAAACTACACTTGCGCACACTCACACAGTCTCAGGCACAACTTTACAAGTGCTCTCCTACAGAATCAAACAATCTAAAGTGTGGTTCCGCTTTAGTTGGGGGTGCATCTTTCTATGGTTTAGCCCTGCCTTCAGCTGATCACGAGTTTGATTCTTTGCGATGCCACAGCCATCTGTAATCAGGGTTCTAAGCATGAGAGGCCTTGCCATCAAACAGAGGTAGTCAACATGGGCATATGGTAGCTGACATAACAGAATCGGAAATTAATATTCTCCTCCAAGCGTGTTGCGGTGTCCAATGATAATGTTAGAGGCACTCTGACAAAGATGCGCTGTTGCTTCCCATGAAAACAAACAAACAAACAAACAAAAAAACACATTAGCCTTCACCCTGTTTGGGAGCAATTTGTTGTAGGGTGAGATCTAGCCAGCATGTAGATTTTTGACATGACAAAAAAGAGGTGCAAAAAACATTAGCTCTACTGCTGAAGAAACAATATGTTATTATATGGATCAGTAAAGCAATGTGGATTCTGTCCCTTGTGTATTCTCTTTAGGCAGTGGAAAGGAATGGATAAGAGCACCAAATCAATAAGCCCTAGCGGTACTGATAAAAATCCTAATGATCCTCAACCTACTCACCCTGTTCGAGAGGCTGGGGCTTGAGCCCAGTTGCTTTCATCTTGAGCGCCTCCTTGGCAGACATGTCGCAGCAGGAGCCTTTATTGGTGTCCTGATCGCTGTCCGCCTGGTCGCTGTCCCCGTGCCCGCTGTCCCTCAGGCTGGCCCGCTCCGGGTCCTTAAAGGTGGAACTGCTGCATGACGAACGGTGAGAAAACAATAATAGCAGGGAATAATTACACGCCATGAGACTCCACGTTTGAGAACTAGTTTATTTCATGTGAGCGAAGCTTTAATTTGAGGTGCATGTGGCACTCGTGCCGGATAGGTACGGGGGTCTACACGTAAGTGGCGCTTGAGTGAGCTGTTTAATAGGCCTTACCTTTGAACAAACTGCTGCTGCCTGCTCCCCATGTAATTGGGCTCAGCGGGGAAACTGTCGGTCTGTGAAGGAGAAGGGAGAGAAATTTAGGTGTTGCGCGACACTGAAATGTGTCCTGGTGTGCAACACGATCTCCTGGTGAAAGAAGCTGATTAATTATTCACAAAAGGGGGGGGGTGGGAGTGAGGAGGGAGAGAGGGGGGGGGTCTTTAATCCTTACATTTGTACGTTTTAATTAGTTAAGGAAACACGCTAATTAAACATTCAAAACATTCAGTGGCACGCTCAATGACCTGATGGATATAAATAGAAAAGAGAAGAAACACCAGAGAGGGCAAGAACGTTTGAGTTAAAAAGAGAACATATGGTTGTGTGTGTGTGTGCGCGTAGATGGAGAGAGGTAGACTTTATGTGCAAAGAGATGCGATGAGCTGTGTGTGTCAAAGACCTGCTCAGTGAAGTATATACACACACACACACACACACACACACACACACACACACACACAGAGTTTCACCTGTATTGTGATACGGTAAACAAGCTTTGTTTGGGCTTGCTGGCCCAGTATTACTATCAACGTTACTGTGTGTCAACAGAGCACATCCAACTATCAGATGCGGCTAACAGCTCCTGCGCAGATGTAGCCAACATCTCCTCCTTATTGGATAAACTTCAACAACCATCCATCTACCCAAACCTCTTCCTCTAATTTTCCCCCTATCCGTTCTGTCTTTCCACATTTCTTCGAGTGTGATGATTTTGGAAAAGTTGACAGCCCCTATTCTGACTCCCCCACCACCTCTCGCCCTCCCCATGATGCGGCTCTCAATTACTCAGCTCTCAACGTTACATCAATGTTGCCACAACGTGTTTGCTCTGCAACCCGGAGTCAATACTGAGTGGAGAAGTGGAAGAAGACAGCCTGAGCTGTGGTCCAGACAATATTGACATGGCTAAATACGTGCCTGAAGAAAGACTAATGCACTGTGCACACGTCTCCATCTCCCACCACTCTACTTCACCTGTCTTCGGAGAGGCTTCTGCCTTCCCTCGCTTCACAGTAACACGGCATCTAATCAAAAACGGCTACTCCTGTGGCGGCACAAAGCCAAAATAATTTCATTTTGATGTATAAATGCTTTACAGAAGTAATTACAATGAGTATGGATTGTGTGAAATCAGTATTATCACCAATTTACTTCACCTACCTCTGCCTTAAGGGAGGCCTTTGCCTTCCCTGACTTTGCACTAATATGGCATCTAATCAAAGATGGCTTATTACTGCGGCTACACAAAGCAGAAATAATTTAATATTGATGTATAAATGCTTTACAGAAGTAATTACAACAAATACGGATTGTGTGAAATCAGTATTATTGCACCTGCACAACATTTCCAGAGGGATTCTGTTTGACGAAGACAGCAGACTAATCCTCGCCAAAGCGATTCGTATCTCCCAACAAAGTTACACAGTTTAATCACATGCCGTTTATCGCTTCCCCCTCACCTTTCTTTCCTTGAATCCACACTAATGATAAGCCACTGAAGTCTATCTTTCTACATATAGGGAAGTCTTATTTCAAATGCAGTGTTGGGCTTCAAAAGAAAGGTTTGAATGGCGTTAGAATGACATTGACAGCTGAAATGGGAAAGGCAGGAGCTTCGTGACAAGGAGATTGTGGGGAAGGTCAAACGGGCCTCCCTCAACCCTGCCGACCTTTTCCGTCTTTGTCGGCTCTTTCTATCCTGGCAAAGACCTCGACATTCAACCTCGCAGGAGATTAAAAAAAGAAGAAAAAAAAAAAACGCAGAAGCAAAGCAGTATCAAAGGGTAGATCAGAGTCTGAGATGACTGAGAATGTTTGGCATTGAAATAATAATTGCTCCAGATTTTTAAAAATATGAACGAATCTGGCAACTTCTGCTTCATTAAATCTCTTTAATCTTGCTTTTGCACAGAACACATTCTCTTTTATATTTCACTGTTTTTCTTTTTGATGGACCTCTTGATTACCTGGCTGGGTGCGGGGGCGTATTACAAGCTTTAAAAGGTGATTAGAGGCGTGTGTGATTGGAAGACCGTTAGATGTTGCTCTTTATGTGCAAATCCAGGAAAAGGTGCCTTGACTCAAGTCCTGGCCGAAGGTAACGAAAGAGGAAAATATAGCAAAGGTCTCAGGTCGGTGAAGAGGCAAACTAGAGAGGCTGCCGGTTAATTTCTCTCGTAGCACTAACAGCTTGTTCCGGGCAGCCCCAGGAAGCACACACTATCACATGGACACGACCCACCCTGCAGCACTTTAAAAGAGCGATAAGAGCACTTTCCTGGGAAGTGTTTTACAATAGCCTGTCTGTATGCAAACCATCCCCAGAGAGAAACAGAGAGAGAGAGACAGAGAGAGAGAGGGTATATCTGGTCTATACTGAGCATCGAGGAGATGTTTTCTCAAGCATTCGTAAAGTGAAGCGAAGCCTTATTTACTGGCTTATTATAATATACACCGTTTCTGTAAACAATTCATTTAAAAATAAACGACAGCATAACTCCAAGACCCCATAACCTTTGGCAAAAGAACAAAAACAAAAAGTGAAGAAAAATAACAGCACTATAGCAACAACAACTTGGACCAACTGTCCATCTCATTTATACAGCATATATCTCCCACTCTACAGAGGACAGCACACTTAGCAAAGGTGCTGCAACCAAAAAAAAATACACTACGAGAATTGGGACTAAGATATATTGGAACATATGTTCTGTGGATCTGAAACTGAGGTTATGCTAATGACCTTCGTGCTGATAAGCTAGCAATCACTAACACAAACATTCTGCACCTCTCTCTGACAAACGCTGATTTTCCCGCTCCTTGTGAAGCACGAACAAACAATCACTAGCTCACACGGATAGATTCTGGATGAAAAATCTGCTTTAGTGTGTGTGTGTGTGTATGTTTGATGGGGGTCCACCTTGGGGTCCTCCATTGAAAGAACAGGGCTCATGTAAGTGAGTATATGCTGAAGTAGCTCTCTCTCTCTCTCTCTCTCTCTCTCTCTCTCGTGGACTAAAATGGCCAGTCTATTTCGGTGCATCCTCTGTGGTCTCTCTGGAGTTTTCTATCAGTGACCAGGCAGACACCTCTCAATGGAGATAAATGAACACCAGGCGTACAGAGTGTGAGCTCATGTTTGTGTATGTATGTTTAAACAACTAAGGACACAGAGAGAGAGAGAGAGAGAGAGAGAGAGAAAAAGAGAGAGAACAGAACAGGGAGCGAGAATAGAAAAAGCAAGAGGGAATGAATGATAGTGGACAAAAGAAAGAGTCTGACAGACAAACAGTGAGGATATAGAGACAGATGAATACTTATTGATATCTGTCTACCTTTCACAGACCACTGGAGCTTGCTGGTACTCTGGTCAAGCGTGCGGCAGACATGTCCTCTGCTGTCTGACGGAGCTAACGCATGACTCACGGGCTAGAGGTGAAGGAAGAGCTAAAGTGTGTAAAATGCGCATGTGTTTGTGTATACTGAAGCCTCCCCTCTCTCACCTTGTACCTCTGCCAAGTGGACACTGATGTATCTTTTTATTCAGACCCGCTGCCTCCCATTTCCACAGAGGTGACTTCAATTTGGCATGGCCCTCTGCCTCCTTCAGCCTGCGCCGGTGCGCTGCTAGCAAGATTTAACACGGGCTCTTCCAAACAGAGAGTTAAGTGAATCTGAATAGGGCATGCTGTGGTGCGAATGCATTTTTGCAGCAGGGGACAGAAAAGGGTGAAGAGCAAACTATTGGAGTTGCGGTCCGGAAACGAGGCCTCTGAGGAGGAGAGCATCCGTGAATGTGCTTTGTAAAGCTTCATAAACAAAGAGTGATCGATGTGTACAAGCACATTACGAACTGGACCTGAGCGGGTTACGATGAGGGGGGGCCCTCAGCGACCCCTGGCAAACCTCTGTGCCGATTCAAACCAACTGCAGCCATGTTAAACTGGCGGAGGGATACAGGGAAATGGCTGAAGAAAGAGAGTGAAGAGGAGCAGAACGAGCCACTCAGTAGCGATGGCATTGATCAGAGCGTTTCTCTGGTGCATTTCGAAGTGATCAAATTTAATTAGCCGGTTGTATGTTTTCCTGTGGCTACCAAGCCAATCAATCGTCTGGCTTTAACGAACTAAATGCCATCGCCATTCATTTCCTGCTCCCGGTCCCAGACGAGTTAAAAAGTTTTGAAAAATTAATTGGCTCCTCTGAAATGAATGCCGCGTGACTCCAGACGTTTGCGGTCAGGAGCCATATATATCTAGATTAATTATGAAGAGGAGAATAGACACCACAAATCTTTTCTACATTATTTAGCTCCAGGACAGGAAAAAAAGCCCCTCGCCATGTAAATCCTAATTCTCCACGATGCCGTATCTGTGAACTGGGCCTGGTGCTCCACGACTGAAGCAACAAATAACAGATTATTGCTCTAATCTTGCTGCGGAATTAAGGCTACATCCCCATTCACTCTAACCACTTTACAGGGCTATTTAGACTGCATGTCAGACTTTCTCAGAATCGTCCGAGCAGTTCCAAGGGACCCACTGTCACAGCGAACGTTCATGCGGCGAAGTTGAATTTGTCATTTGTTGCGTGCATTTCTGACCTCACAAACTTGACTATTCATGGCTAGTCACAATTGCTATTCCAAATCCTAATTTCAAAAATGAACAGAGCGAGATTAACATAATCCCGCCGCAGGATCAGAAGTGCTCTGGGAGCAGTCCCTCGTGTACAGTATACCCAGAAGCGCCTCTGATCAGTAGCAGAGATATGGCCGCTGGCGGCCGCCGTATATGGTGGATCAACCCCAGTTTCCTCTTCCGCACCAACAGAATATAATCCTGTCAGCATGTAAACATGAACAAGACGAGGCTGTCCTTTTCTGTGTGGATGTGGGGGGTCGACACGGACCTGACCAGAAGCCTCCTCAGACATCCTGTCTTTACAAAGATAATCCTCGTTCTTAAGAGAGAGCAAAAGTGAAACATGCAATCTTGTTGCCTCTTTACGTGGGTTCACCCTTAATCTTACTGCTGTACCTGCAAAAAATAACCTCACTGTTTTTTTTAAAAAGTCACGAGATTTAATTTTAGTCATTTTGGCGTCATGTTCACAGTGTGAAGAGAATCTACCATTTTCAAATTATGTAAAACAAAAAAAGACAAAAGCAGAGATTTTGTTAATAGGCTTTGTTATTATAATGCACAATTTTCAGGCACTTTCAGTTTTTTGCTGCACGTAAAACTGCAGCGACAATCGAGACAATACTGAACTGTTTTGAATTATAAAGGTGCTGCACCCCTAATATGTGTATGTATTGACTGCATATTTTATTAAGAGAGAGAGAGCGAGATAAATAAAGGAGATAGAGAGAAAAAGAAGCATTAACAGAACAAATAGAGGAAGACAAAAGCCAAACAGAAAGAATGGACATCAGAATGTCTGATGGAAAGAATGAACGAGAGGGTGGGAGGTGGGAGAAGGATGAACACGATGTGGGAGAAGGGGAGGAAGAAAAGCTCCTTAAAGCCAGTTTGCTTGAAACACGTGCAGCTCTTGTTCCTGTATATTTCTTTTTTCGTGATGCGAATGTCATGCTTCAGCCTGAATGTGCCCCCTATTTTCAGAGACAGCTTGACAACTGCGCCACACTGCACGCTTTAGTCGAGCTCCGGAAAGTTCATGTTTTTTTGCTGGGGAAAGAGTGGGACTAATTAGAAAGAAAAAACCCGCAATGTGAAAAAGCAGATAAAGGTGACGAAGGTTATAAGCTGCAACATTACTTTTTTTTTATCCAGAGGCTCTGGATCATTTGTGTACATTTTTGCTTTAATAAATCAGAAAATATGACTTGAACTTCAATCAAAAAGTGGAGCTATATAGTATTAACGCACATCTGTAATAGCTGATGGTTAGTCTTGGTTATCTAGGAGGGTGTGAGAGTATGTCCTAGATGGAATAGAGCAGAAGGAAGTAAAGTTTATTGAATTCTTGGTTTTACACACAAAACACACACACACACACACACACACACACACACACACACACACACACACACACACACAGTATTCTGCTTTGTACCAAATATGTTCACCAATTTATTGAGTTCACAGTTTGCAGTACAAAGCAGGTCAGTGAGCAGTGGAGCTTAAACAAACAGAAGAGCGAAAACTCTTGGCACTGTTACTCTAGCCCCAGCACACACTTCTGTATTTGTGCCTGTAAAACTCTGCAGTATGTAATTGATTTATAAATGGGCTGAGGTTTCTATTGAGGGCCCAAACTCTAGGGCAGCTGCCGGATTCCCTGTGAATCCTTTCTGGTAGCGGGCCAGGCCTCCCTGAGGAAAACTTGCACAATGAGCACAAATAATGCTTTTAAACCACTTCACACACATAAACACACAAATAAAGGACTGAGCTTGTCTAAAACGCCTTGCATATTATTACTAATGCACTGTCCTTTGGACACCATCACCAACACATAATGGAACCCTGTCAGACCTAGTCTTTGTCTACAGCTTACGAGGACATTTCTTCTTTCATTAGAGAGCAAGGCACACACGTCTTAATGTGTATTATCTGTGTTAGTGCCACATGTACCCCACACACATATGCATGCGTTGGCTTGGCCAGTAATGGGGCTACGGTCTCAGTGCGATCCATTGTAGATGGACGCCACTGTGAGGGAGCGAAAATTAGAGAGGAGAAGATTGGAAATGGTCCAATAATCCGTCTTACACCCTCCATGGAGTGGGCTAGCCCAGGAAGGGCTTATCTGGTTAGCATGCATTGTGCTGGGGAGCTAGCTACACTGACGTGTGTGAGAGTTAGAGAGAAAGGGAGGAAGAGAGAGAGAGAAACTGAGAAAGAGAGAGAGAGAGAGAAAGGGAGGAAGAGAGA
>JBBPCX010000038.1:16939992-16959468 GCA_037974365.1 Hydrocynus forskahlii | reverse complement strand
AATTCAGAAAATCCTTCAAAAGGGCCCTTTTAACATTAGGACATTTGTAAAATACCTCAAAATATCATGATCTAATATTTAAGATTGCAATAATGTAGTAAATTAATCTGTTTGCTACTCTACGCTTAAAAAAGGTCCCACATCTGATATATCTTGTTTTGATTGGACTATTTTGTTCTTGGCAGTAACCCTTCCAACCTTCAAGCTTAAAAGGAACTGTTCTGTGTCACTAAAACAAGTATAACAGTAAAGATGGTACATTTCAAGTTGTTTATTATTTTCTCTTTTATTTTTAAAAGGACAGTTGAAATGAAGGAAATACTCCATGAGTGATAAAAGAAAAAGCTGAATAATAGGTGTCCTCAGAGAACTCACTCCAGCGGCTGAGCTTTTATTAAAACAAGCCGCCAAATTCAGATTCCTCTCATATTACACACACACACACAAACACAAGTAAGTGAATCACTGGTCTTGTCTGCTTGTTGTGACCTTCTGTGAGTCCACTGACCTCTCCTGATAGGGAAAACCAATAAACAAGACATACAGGGGTACAGAAAGCAGACTTTGTCCAGATAAAATTGTCCCCATATCATGCAAGTGGCATAGCAGTATTAGGTCAGTCCATAGATTAAAAAGGGGGTGCTTGTTCTTCCTTAGATGGAGATGAAGCAGAAAAAAAAACTGCATTGAGAAGAAAACCAGACTAGGCTCTCTGACTTAAGGCAGACTGTCGCCACCTAGAGGAGACTTTTATAGCCATGCTCTCCTAACTATTGCATTTCCTCCACCTAGGCCTGCCTCCACTAAGCTCAGACACCATGCTCAGATTTCCATGCTTGGATGCTGGCACATGATAAGAACATGGTCTATGGTTTATTACATTTGTCACATAACACACAGTAGCCTGTTAAGAATAAATGGGACTATGTAATTCATTTTCATAACCCATGGCTTTGAAATGCATGGAAAAAAAAAAAAAACTCCCAATAGATAATCCCCTCTTGGCTTCAGTTCTCAGACTGTGAATAGTACAGGAGAGAGAATCACCAATCATCTTGAAGACGAGAAGAAAAAAAGAACAGAGGGGGTGTGGGGGGGAAGTAGATGAATGTATTAGTGAATCTCTCATTCTCGGTGCAGAGGGGTAGCACAGTTGATTCTATTTAACCTTGATTTGTTGGTAAGTAATATACATGGACACCCGCAGCGTAATTAAGAGCCATTACTCCTCGTCATTACCTTACATGCTCCGCTGAGAAGCAAAGCCACGGCCACTGTCAGTGCCCCCTTCCCCCACACACAACCTCTCGCACTTGCACTTATTCCACATGAGTTCCACACTTGCCAGGCTCTGTGGCCAGCTGTTAAGAACCCCTGGACCTCCTGCTTTAAAATATCATTAAAGGGCCTCCAGGCCTTCACTGGCAGGCTGTCGCTGTCGTCGCCGAGGCAGACAGGAACTGCTTAAGGTGCCCTTGTGCCGCGGTGTTGTGAGGGCCCATGTGCATTTATTTATTTGTTTGTTTTTTATTTATTTATTTCGGTTGTTCCGTCTGCCCCAGCACTAATGCCAGAAACATGGAGATTGGCTCTACAAATGGATCGATTGGGGAGTGGGGGGGGTGGGTTTCAGGTTTTTTTTTTTTTTCCTTCTGACATTTTTCCCATAACTACACTGCTCAGATTCATCTCTCTCTCTCTCTCTCTCTCTCTCTCTCTCTCTCTCTCTCCTGTGCCAGGGCCTGATTGTTTTACAGCTCCAGTAACAGTATCCCTGGACTGCCTCTTACCACGATTTTGGTGTAAATAATAGAGGGCAGGCGGTTTGATGTATGGAAGAGGCTCTACCATGCTATAGTGAGCACACAAACATGACAAATGAGTGTGCATGCAGGTATGATCATTTTCTGCAGCCCAGTAAAGGGGTGTGTGTGTGTGTGTGTGTGTGTGTGTGTGTGTGTGTGTGTGAGAGATGTTTGGAGCTAGTTTTGTAATGCAGCAGCTCACTCAGTCATTCATATTCATTCTGCCCCCTGTTTACATGTCACATCCTTACAGCTCACACACTGACCTATGACCTGCAGTCTGAAGACAACGATAGTGTGAAACACACACACGCACACCCACACAGCGCTAACCCAGACTCAACACCCGCCCCTCTGCCACCACACACACGACAGACCAGTTAGTTGGATCACTGAGGTGCGCTAGGGTGTGTTCCAGCGTTCAAAGCCTAAACCTAAATAAAAACATTTCCACCAACAAAACCTCAACAGACATGGTGTCCTGAAAACTTTGGCCACATCAGCAGTAAGCAAAACAACAGTAAGCAAAACCTCACACACCACAAAAGACACTAGAAAACGGATTCTCAGGTGAGACCTCTCACAAATACTACAGAGTAGCATGCATTAATAATGAAGAGAAAGCAGAGAGCGACAGCTAAATTACTTTTAGCCAGCTGTAATCTCACAAGGCTGCATACCTACACCTGGCGTAGCTGTGTTTAAAATGGGGACTTTAGCCTTGTCTGACACGACAGATTTCAAATGCCTTTAAACTGGCTTAGCAGCAGCAGAGACACAGGAGTTGTCAGTGGCTTAGCCAAATCGCTGCACACAAAGACGCATTAGCAAGGAATGAAGAAATCCAGCAAAGCTCTCTCTTTGCCTCCATGAAAGGCACAAATCGGAAGAGACCATTGTGGTGCCGTTGTTGACTGCAGCAATGGTGCCACGAGCTTCTAAGCTGCTGAGTTCTGTGAAATCCATGAATGCTGTCGGTTAATGCAATAAAAAGTCTTAAAATGGAAAATCAAATGTAAACATGCAGCTGTTCAACTTCTACTTAGTGCTGAAAATAGCACAAAGCCTTTCACTCTGGAAAGCACAAAATTAGCCACTAAGTTATAGAGGGTCAAATAACCTAGACAAATACTGATACAGGCCCTAATTCATCCGCCTTGCTGATATGGGATTAATCAAATGGCCAACGGTAGAGACCAGGCCTGTTCATACATCAAAACTGCCTCACTTCAAGCTACGAGAGCATCCAAACAATACCCCATAATAGAATTATGTTCCATGCTCGATTTACACAAAACGCATTACTTGAAACAAGATGGGCAATGCTAGATGTCAAAGACTAAAAGAGAAGTGTGCTCTCCAACACGGGTGGGGGGGGCGGCAGTGACTAATGTTACATATCACCACAGCCTGTGCGAACCCTTTCTCACTCGCCTCCTCTACCTTTCCTCCCTGGCCCAGTCTTCATGCCACCTGCTCTGCATACACACACTGATTCACCAATAGAGAGCAAGATTCAAGGAGCAGGAAAAAGAGGGAAAGGAGAAGGTGGTCACATGAGCAAAGAACACAAACTGTTTTTCCTACCTGAATTATTGACATCCTGTTAACCGGCGTCTCAGTGGTGCTGGTGACGGGCCCCGTGAAGCTGGTGTGACAGCCCACATGTCCTTGGGGGACACTGAGGTTATTGGCGCTGGGTTTGAGGTACATGACCTCTGACCTGGGTGAGCTAAGGGGAAGGCGTGTCTGGTAATCAAAGTAC
This sequence comes from Hydrocynus forskahlii, assembly GCA_037974365.1. NCBI lineage: Eukaryota > Metazoa > Chordata > Actinopteri > Characiformes > Alestidae > Hydrocynus > Hydrocynus forskahlii. Next base: position 16,955,898 of record JBBPCX010000038.1, on the reverse strand, counting down.
ATGGGCGAGGTGGCCAGCGAGGGGCTGCTGACCACGTTCATCACGTTCATGGTGTCGCGCTCCTCCACCTCACTCTGCACCAGCATGATGTCGTTCTTGTTAATCTTCTTCTTCTTGCCCTTGCCCAACTGTGGGTGTGAATACTCGGCGATGCGGCAGTTGTAGGTGCGGATCTCTTTGTTCTCACGCTTGCACTTGACGGCAATGGCAATCATAGCGGCCAGCAGCATGACAGAGATGATGCTGAGCGTGACGATGAGTGGCAACGACATGTCCCAGCTGCGCTGTTCAGCGTTGATCCGTGGCTCGCCCTCCGGCAGAGGGCCTGAGTAGGCTTTTACCACGAGCTTAGCCATGGCAGACAGCGTGGGCTTGCCGTGGTCCGTTACTTTGATAATAAGCTCCACCACGGGTGACACCTCTTCCCACAGAGGCTGAGCCGTTCGCACCTCACCAGTCACTGGGTCTATCTCAAACAGGTGCTCCTCATTGCCGTCAGAGATCTCATAGGTGAGGCGACCGCTCTCTCCAAAATCGTTGTCCACAGCTCTCACTGTGGTGATTATGTGACCCACGCCCACGTTCCGCGGGACATGGATCTCTGCCGTGTCGTTCTGCAGCAGTGGGAGGACAATGACTGGGATGTTGTCGTTGACATCCAGCACACTCACACGCACTGTGGTGTTGCTCTCCAGGTGAGGGTTACCTGAGTCCTTCGCCTGGACCTTGAAATCAAAATATTTGGTCTGTTCATAGTTGAAACTCCTCAGGGCATAAATGGCTCCATCAGTTGGTTTAATGTTGACATATGTGGTTATGGATTCCTCACTCACATTTGATGGAAGAAGAGAATAGGAGACGGTGCCATTTTGGCCCAAATCTGGATCGTGGGCCAGAACTGAGCCAAGGTATTCCCCTGGGATGTTGTTCTCTGGCACCTGAAGAAGGTACACCATTTTGGTGAAGCGGGGTGCGTTATCGTTCTCGTCCAAAATCTTCACAGTGAAAGATTTTGTAGAGTTCAGCGGAGGGTTCCCATTGTCTTTGGCCACAATAGTGATGTTGTATTCATCCTTCACTTCTCGATCCAGCGGTCTGTCTGTGACCACTGTGAAAAAGTTATCAGAATTCTCCTCCAGTCTAAAAGGGACATTGCCTAGGATTCTACACTGAAGCTGCCCGTTGCGTCCTGAGTCTTTGTCTGTGACTCTCACAAGAGCAATAACAGTCCCTGGGGCTGCTGCCTCACTAACTGCCCCCTGCCGCACCGCCACAAAGCCTATTGATGGCCAGTTGTCATTCCTATCAAGCACTTTAACGGTGACTTTACAATGGCCAGGAATTGGGTTCGGACCTTGATCCTTTGCCTGCACATCAATCTCGATAATTGGGTTTTCCTCATAGTCGATTTTTCCCTGAATCTTTATGACACCTGTTCTGGGATCTATTGAGAACAACTCTTTGATCCTGTCTGGGACATAGCAGCTGAAAGCATAGGTAACCTGCCCATTACTTCCCTCATCAGGGTCAGTGGCATTTAAATCTATCAATACTGTGCCAAGTGGAGAATTCTCGGGAATCTCCACGACATAAGAGGGCTGTTCAAACACTGGACTGTTGTCATTAGAATCAGTTACCTTCACATTAATCTGCATTGTACCCGACTTGGGATATTCTCCTCCATCTGTGGCAGTGATTATGAGGGTATGGTGGCTGCGTTCCTCTCTATCTAAGGACCTCTGAACAACCAACTCAGGGAATTTAGTCCCATCTCCTCTGGATTTCACATCCAAAGAAAAAATGCTGTAATCATCTCGAGTGATTTGATATGTTTTAAGGCCGTTTTCCCGAGTGTCTGGGTCATAAGCGGCAGCCAGGGGGAAACGGGTGCCCGGGGCCGCGTTCTCAGAAATGTCAATATCGATCTGCTCCGAAGGGAAGCTGGGTGCATTGTCGTTGATGTCCTGTATCTCCACCTTGATCATGCAGATTTCTTTGTCATTGGCGAACACCTCCATCGAGAGCTGACACCTGGAGTTCCGTTTGCACAGTGTTTCCCTGTCAATCCTCTGCTTGGTGTAGAGTAGCCCACTCTCGGGGTCCACGTCAATGAGGTGTGGTGCCGAGTTCTCCAGCACCCTGAAGTTGGACTTCTTGCCCTGCTCCCCGAGCTCGAGCCCTGCATCCTTGGCAATGTTCCCAATCACGCCCTGGATCTTCTCCTCCGGTATGGAGTAATTCAAGTTCTTCAACGTCAGGGCTTGCGCCCACAGGAGCAGGAAGGGGAAAATGGAGTGATACATCCCCTCCGACGCGTCTAACGCTTCAGACCTGTTGATCAGCCTCGGTGATCTCACAATTTATGCGCTCAATCCCAAAGCCGCTCATGACGAAAAGACGGGCGAAGTCATCGCGGGGTCTTTCCCTTCGAGCAGTCTCTTCTCCCCACGACGCTATGCGTTTTTTTTATCCCCACTTTTGAAAACACACGCTGCGGCTCAGCATCTAATTGCTATTCTGCTGAATGCCCGGGCGCAACGGACACACAACCACGACCGAACAGCCTTTCCGTGGCCTCTCGTCTGAAACACACACACGCACACACACACAGGGGAAAAACAAAAACAAAAATATACATATTTAGCAGCAGAACACAGGCTCCTAGAATGCGTAATTGACATGAATTCCTAATAATTGACCTTCCTTTTCAAACCAAAATCTTATTTAAAAAAGACACCTCTCGTAGCGCGTGTGGATTTCTTTTTGAAAGCACATCCAATCCGTGATTTATCATGCCTGGACAAACGACGTGGACAGCATGTCAATAATGTAACCTTGAAAGGCGAAATCCAGCCTTGTGGGTTTTTTTTTTCAGCATGTAGAGGGAAAACCTACCATGCCAAGAATGAAACGCAAAACTGAACTACACTAACATAGTTGTTGAAAAAAAAAATCCCTATCCTACTGCAGAACATGACTGGTGAGCTGAGTGATTAACTGTGTTTTTTTTTAATTTTCTGTTAAAACAAGGGACTAAACTGGAGCCACAGGCACAGCTAGCCGTGCTGAGGTAGCCCCGTGAATACAAATGCGTTCCAGCCGGAGTGCCTTAGACGGGCTGAGCCGAATCACTGGATCGGCTCAGTTTTAAAACAAAACAAAACAAACACAAAAATAACACGCAGGCTGTTCAACATGTAGCACTCGGGATATATTTATGCACTACATGTTTCTGTCAAACCTTGGAGAGCTCCAGGAGGCTGGAGAGAGAGAGAGAGAGAGAGAGAGAGAGAGAGAGAGAGAGAGAGGGTGCGGGAAAATCAACAGAGACCAGTCGGTCCCCTCTCTGTGACACTCCGTCTCTCATGCGTTTCTGAACGAGTGGAGGAGGAAAAGAGGGGGGGGACTCACCCTGCAGCCCACCGTCCGCTCCGACACAGCCGCTTCACATCCTCCGTGGGAGAGGCGCGGCACGGGTGCGTAGGGAAGTGAAGTGCTCCAAAGAAAGTCCGCCGGTGGGGGAGAGGAGTCCTTCCCCGAGCAGAGCTGAGCAGGATGCGGGGATTCGCCTCCGCTCGGTGCGGCATCCACTGGACTCTCTCTTTCTCTCTCTCTCTCTCTCTCTCTCTCTTTTACGAGCGCCGCGCAGCCGCGCGCACGGAATATAGATCCACGGAGCCTGGCAGTCCTCTGGCTGATGTGGGGGGAGACATCACAGTGTTGGTCCTTGCACCCCCCACCAGGTCCACGTGAAATATTTAAAACAAGTATGTGTATAAATATAAATATATATTTAAAAAAAATAATAAACAAACAAGAGAAAGCCAACAGTTGGATAAGAAGTCAGGGTGCTGCTCCTCCACTCTTCTGTCACTGCCTCCGTTGACAACCTTGTGCTTATGCGTCCTCACTCCATCCCAACCTCTCTCTTTCTCTCTCTCTCTCTCTCTTTCTCTCTCTCTCTCTCTCTCTCTCTCTCTGACTAACGCACTCTTTCTCACAGTGCGTTAAACATTGTTACCGATCCGCCACCAGCCAATGTAAAAGGACGGGGGCGCGGCTTGAAAGCTCTTAGCCAATAGGAGCCTCCGAGCGGCCGTTTGTGGGCGTGTATCTCCCGGGGTAATCTGATCCACCCGCTACATGCACGAGGTTTCCAGACCCGTCTGGAAAAACACGCGGCGTGGTTTGAAATCCTGAAGCCGTTTTCCGTTACTGGGACCAGTTGCTTTACAAAAAGAAAACATGGCTCAGAAAAATTTGTCCTGAAAAGGGCAGGACAACGCCTGTAAGCGGAATCAACCTCAACCGCCACTGATGTTCAGCACATGAGAGTGCAGGACAGTTTATATCACAAAATTATTACCATCGGATGATGTTTTTTTTTTAATTTTGTGTATTCTTTAAGTATGCATCTCATCCTTGGTGTATATCAAATAAGCAATTTTTCACTGTTAATTTAGAAGAGTTAGTGTGTTGGTTAATTGCATGGTTAGATAAGGCATGGTATAAGACTTAAGATACATGGTCAGACAATAGACTGAATTGTTTCCTAAATTCCTGAAAGTATTTTTTTCCCCCATTATCTGATGTCTAATGAATTTTAGCCTAATGTATACATAAATGAAATATATTAAAGAGCAAGTTCCATGATACAACAGTAGTTTATACAAACCCATTTATTCCCTTTTACGAAATCTAGGAGCCACTTGCCTATAGCTGATTTTGCGTATGCCTCCGTATTGGATGTAGTCCATTTCTAAGTGTTATTTAGTATTTATTTATGTATCTGAGTGGTTACATAGTTGTAAAACACCACAGAAGATCCAGTGTTTCTTAAAACATGTAGTATTTATTCATAAGTCTAACGTGTGAAGAAATTATATTACATGGTAGTACATCCCATTTATCTTAATGTCTTAATAAAGGCATAAATAAGAAGATGATACATTACAAGGCCTGATATTACAAGTGTACAGTGTTCTAGGATGGAACTACAGAACTAAAGGCATGGCAAGCAGTAGCCTTTTAATGAAAAATCTATGTGGTTTTACCAGCTTCACAAACTTTTGGACTGCAGCATTTAAAAAAGACATGGTTCTGCTCAGGCACAACCTTTCATTGACCATCAGTGTTCCAACCTGAATGAAAGGATAGAGGCTCCAGCTGTTGCCTGAGAGCTGGTTGGTCTGAGAGAAATTCATTCAGTTCATCATTGCCCTCTAGTGGACACTGCTCCAGTCCCTGGTTTGCAGCCCTCGTCCTGTGTCTCTCAAGCTATAGCGTTTCAGTGCTTTACTGGTTTAAAGTGTACAGTGTATCTATCAGTTATGTCCTAAGATGAAATATTTTCTTCCAGAGTCAGAGAAACCATGGTCTAAAGAAAAAAAAAACGACACTCTCCACAGATCCCCTTCTGCTTTCATCCCGGAGTCTTCGCTGAATAAGCACTCCGGGGAGCACTCCAGCCTGAACGAGCTGGTGTGAAAACAAGCTCGAAGCCCAAAGAGATCTGTTAAAGACACATCATATCCTCCCCCACTGATCTGTTGTCAACTGCTGCTCTACAGTCTTGTGGCCCATCTGGGCGAAGCGCTTCGTACCACCGACACCGGCTGTGTTCTAATGAAGCAGCGTGAGCCTCCTAGCCGAAGAAGAAGGAGCGGGAGCTGGAGTAGTCATCAGGCAGCGGAGGAATTGGACAGGAGTGCCCGAGCTCATTGTGCATTCCTGTGCGCTGCGCTTTAATATTCCTCAGCCACTTTTGCCTTTGTCATATCATTACAAGGCTGTCTCTTTAATGCGGGCTGTTTGAAGCTCCTTAGTCTCTAATGCCCTTTGATTATGCAGAGATGGAGGCGTATTTGATAGTGCCGTAGTCACCAGTAATGCTCACCGCCAGGATTAACTTCAGGCTTACGCGTCCTTGACCCGCGCCTTGACCTTTGAACTCTGTCAGACCAACAGGAATGGTAGAGGAGTGACGCTGTTCTCCAAGTAGATAAACAAACTGATTCCGCTGAAACACATTTCACATGTATTACCCCACAGACATCCTAACCTGAGTGAGGATGATGAGTGAAAAAAGGAGACGGAGAAAGGTCTCCTTGGTGCGACAAGCAAAGATTGGAAACTGGACTTCTTTCAGATTGATGTCTGAGGATCAGGACACAGGTGTTATGAATTGTTCTGAGCTTTACTGAGCCATAGAGTTGTGTTTGTTGTTTTTACCCCAAGACCACCTCAGTACATGTACAAAATCATTTTTCTGGACAAGAAATTCAACGCTGACTGAAGTTTGCCCTGTCACCAGGGCGGCTGGTGCCCTGGTGTTTAGGGAGTTGCCCCCGTGGTCAGAAGGTTGTGGGTTTGAATCCCAGGACTGCCTGTGGCACCACTGAGGTACCCATGAGCAAGGTTCCGTCCCCAGACAACTGTTCACACTGTGTGGTGTGTTCATGTGTGACCATAAGGGTCTGTTTACTTATTACACATGTGTATTGTTTAAAGGGAAACTCCACCAGTTGTTCATGAATCCTACTTAAGAGTTTATTCAGAGTGTTTTTGATGTGAAGTGGAACTTTGTAGAGAAAAGTACCAGCTTCCATTTCTTTACAGTGGTGGCAGTAGGAACCAGGGGTTGGCAAAGGGCAAATATTTCCACTCATTTGCCCAATTATGCTTTGCACGTACCTGTACAACATGTACAGAATTTGAAAAATATATTTTAGGCAAAAAAAAAAAACCCCATTATGAAACAGGTCTTGTCACCACACTGTGAATACTGATTTGATGAGCTTCTCTTGAATAGTGTTTTTCATATCAACCCGCTTTTGAATGACTTTGTTTACACATTAACCATTTAATTATGTTGACATTTGGAAAAAGAAGATGTCATAAGAAGATTTCAGCATCTATCCACCCTAAAGGCACGGTAACAAAAGGCGTATAGAAAAGGTGGGTAAAAATGAACCATGGCTGGTACATAAAAACCCACACAAACACGAGTGGCGATAAGGCAGAGCAATAAAACTCAAGAAAAATGTAAAATACAGTTCTGTTCCCACAGCAGTGACGTAACCCCAATTTTGGTGTTAGTCGAAACACATCCTAGCCTCAGTCACTTACCTAGAATGTAGAAACACAACTAAGCCACAGAAAAAGGAAAAGGACTTACATATACTGTACTTGTACACTGAACTGTGCTGGGGGCGCCAGCTCCCTCACTCACACGCTGCGTTGCTGCGTATTCTTCCGCAGCGCGCAACCAAACCAGTTCACCCATGTAGTCTATAAATACCATGCTAACGGCATAAGTCGAGACACTCACGTCTCTCTTTTTTTTTTTCATTATGAGAGTGAGCATTGTTAACTCAAAATGTCGTATGTTAAGTGGAGTTTTTCAACACTTTCACAAGACAAACGCCCCAAATCCTCACCAGCTATTTCGTCAATTAGAAGGTCTTTGCACCTGAGTGACAGTGATAGCACATGTGTCATCACACGCAAATGTAGCTCAGGAAGCCTAGCAGGCTAAGATTAGAGGCAGCGAGAGAAAATCAGCAGAGGAGAGGAAGAATGCAATAAAGAGTGTCGACCTCTTCTCCACCAGCCACCAAAGTTAAATGAAGTGCCATCTGTTTTTATTCTCCTTTGCATCTCGGTCCCCATCATCACGTTGCAGAGGCCTGGCCGTGATGAAATAGCGCCGAGGCTGTACACTATAAGCTCGGCTATTAACAGGTTTCTCTATTAGCCCAATTAAATGTCCTTAGGACACACCAGTGACGGGAACCACATTTGGATGGATGGAAGTGAATAGCCACATTAAAACGCAATTTCGTAAATTAAATTTCAATTTAATGGCGACAGTCTTTCTTCAGGTAATGAGACCAAGCGGCTGCACTCTGGCCAGGCTATTTAAAAAAATCGTTCTTTCTTTCTCTATTTCTCTATTGCTTTCCCTTTCTCTCTCTCACTCTGTCTTTTTCTTTCAGCATCTCTTTTATGCTTTATATTGTACAAAAAGAGCTTTTTTAAATTTATTTTTGTCAAGGCTGGATCTCAGAGGAAGTTTTTCAGTGTGACTGCCCTTTGCAGTAACATTTTCCTCTGCTTTCCTTTTCTCCTCTCTCTCTCTGTCTCTCTCTCTCTCTCTCTAGTTGATGTTGGATGTACTAGTTCCTAGTCGCTCTTAGTCTTGTCTCATTCAGGCTATTTTAAATAACCTTTGACGTTCACAAGGGACGAAGGGTTTTATTCTATTGTTTATTTAATTATTGATTTATTTTTATACACAACGCCCAAGTGTATAAGACACACGTCCTATTCCCGGGAGGCCTTTGAGTGGCTCTCTGTTAAGCTGTGTATTTTTATTTTTTTGCCAGTCTTACAACGTGTGAATGCAAAGCAAAGTGTAGTTTAATACTTTTTACTCTGACAGCATGTACATGTATAAGTTTTACAAGTTTTCCCACTCACTCACCAGCCCATACAGCCCACATATGGAAACAAAGCAGTAACATGGCCTATTTTGAATGTATTGTTTTTGTGATGTTCCAAAAACTAATGTATTCACATATATCAGCACACAATGGTTTAATGGCCATTCTTACCAGAGTAATAAGGAGTATTTCAGCTTCGAATGCCAAAGAACACCTGAACCTAACATCTGAAATCTCTTACTTTCATACGTGCAACACTGGAATAGGTGCTGTATATGTACAGCTAAGCCATTAAGGCATGGATGAAAATTGATGGATTAGATTAATTATATTATTTTATACAGACAACGTATATTCAGTTGTCTGCAAAAGTATATAGACATTTTAATATGAAAACATCAGACTTAACAACAGGAATTGGAAGCATTAGTCATCATCAGGACCTTTGTACTTGAATGAAAAAGAAAAAAATGCTTACTTAATCAAGCAAATCACTTTGCCAACATTTTAACTGTTTAAATTTGAAAAGTTGAAATGGATAATGCATCCAGTGCCTGGTAAAGGTAACCTGCTGGTGGGCCAGTGCTCGATACTGAGCACATGGTCACAAGATGTACAACATCAGGACTTCAACAGTCTGTAAAAATGGAATCTATCCAAAACTACTAAACCAAAGGTACAAAATGTCTATACCAAGCTTCAGATATGGAATGTGTTTTACAATAGTAAAATATCCATGTTTAATTTGGAAAGGCAAAATATGCCACTGCCTTTAGCTAACATACTATTAGATACACACTAGCACTACACACTAGTAATAACATACTATCAGAATCCCAGTAGTTAAAGGGATGCTAGCAGATATTACGGCCCAAGACTTAACTATAATAATGCCAGATATCCACAAGACAAGTATGCCGCGGTTTGTAAAAGAGGCAAACTCTGGGTCTGTCTTTTATAAATAAAGGGGTCTGTCTTTTATAAAGTTGGTTCATAAAAAAGCAAAGTTAAGCTAAAAGTAATGGCATCACAGTCATGGACTAAAGTTAAAACGATTTGTGGCAGATCAGATATTTGTATATTTGTATAATGTAACACCTGTGCCAAGTTTGTTGGCAGGAAAGACAACGCTAAAACACAGCTGTGAAGCTTTTTAAACTTTTAATCAATAGCCATGTGTCAGTAAAGGCATTTTAATTCTTAGAAATGTACATGCAAATTCACTTCATTCAGAGTCCCTTTGGGAGCGCTGCATATTATCTGAACTGGTTATTATGAATTATTCTGAACTGGTTCAGTCTTGTATACAAAGGTGTGATGCGGACGGAGACAAGGCAGGATGCGAATGCGAGAGGGCTTTAGTAGAGCCAATAGTGAAACAGCAAAAAACAAGTGAAAACTCAAGTCTAACAAAATAAACACCGAAACTACGCAGGACGCCTAATGAGAACAAGAACCAGAAAGCATGCTGGAACACACGAGGTGAAAAACAATGGAGAAAGACATGAATTCAAAGGACATGGCTGATATTGAGTTGTGTGTACGAGGGAACTTAAACAAAGAACACCTGGGAACAATCAGAGGGCAGGAATACAGACAAGGGTGCAGCAAAGGTGGTGCAGGGACACAAACAAAAACAGAAGAACAGGCCGAGAGATGTGGAAAGAAGCGAAAACCTACAGGCCCACGGGCAAGGAAGGGATGGATGCTACAGACAAAATGGACGAGGCTAGGATATTGACATTGACAGAACCTCCGGACAAAGAAAGGACATGCTTGCCGATGACTCTTAATGTTGCTCCGCACATTCACACTAAATACCACGGCTGCATTCATTACGCTGCAAAGCATTCAGGTGGTCCACTCAGTGACATTACATACATAAGTTCCTTTCAGTCTCTACAGCCACCACCCCAACCCTCTCTTTAGTCATAGCCTTGACATATTATCTCTGTTTAGCACTTTGCCTTTTTATACTAGGCCCTAGAATGGCGTGCTTATTATTCCATTAATGATCCAAAGACCTTTAAGTAACTACTACTACAAATTAAGTGAATTACGTGAATACTCTGAAACTATTGGTACTTTTCCACTGACTCAAGGAACCATGCCGTGCCGTGAATGCATGTTTTTCCAGTATAAATAAAGTTACCCGTACCCGAGCCGTAGCCATGCCGTCGAACAGGGCCAAAAGTGGGCTGCAGCCACGCTGACGGCATCACTGCTTTCTGATTGGTCAAAATGTCATCGCAGCATGGAAAGAGGCCGTTGTTCTTTTAGTGTCCGTGCAAAAAACAACAAAGGAGATACGAACTAACAACTGGGAAATTGATGAAGTATGAGCAGTACGATCTGTTTGGGCAAAAGATAAATTTCAGTGGGAATTTTCTATGACGCTAACAGAATAATTTTTAACACTGTGAGCAATGAGAAGGTGTACCAGGCCATCACTAACAAGTTAGCTGAGAAAACACACTGAGAAAACAAGAATATAAATAATAAATAACCACAGTAACAAAAGCAGCTCTGACAAAAAACCCCAAAAAACTTTCCACTGGGAAGACTCCATGGACACAGTTTTGGGATGACGACCAACCGTAAACTTTGGGGTGAGAACTGCGCTGATAACACATCAGCAACACCGTTACCAGGCAGACATACAGTGGAAAATGAAAGTGTGATGCACGTTCCGTGCCATCACAGTACAGTTTAGGTACAGCACGGTTCCTGCATGCCTATGGAAAAGTGCCTTATGTCAGTTATGTTGCCACGAGAGTGAAGAGTTGATGTGGGTCTATACATGGAACACTTGGGATGTTTTCCACCACCCAATCACAGATCCAGTTCATTTTCCATTTTCTTAAGAGACATCTGGTGCCATCACCATGTCTAAAGTGTCCTGTTTAGTTAATTCGCTATCCTGTTTGCTAGTTTGCTTAAATTTGTAGCTGAAACAAAATATTGTACTCTTCTGCACTACACTCACCCGAACATCTAGAGCTCAGCAAGGCTTCTTAGGTACAAGAAACTTAGGCAGGTACAAGTAACCCCAAAACTCAGAACTGGACCCACACCAGGAGGCTCTGTCCACCAAATCGGGACCCACCACAATATGGTCAAATTGATTTAAATGCATGCACAATTGCAAGCAGAACAGGCAAAACAACTTTAACTTCTAAAATGTCTGTGCAATTATGATTGAAAAGTGCTCACATTCCCACAACGCCCACACCCAGTTCAGCAGGGATTCACAACTGAACAAGCAGAGATCCAAACATTTGATTCAGACATTAGATCTGACTGGACCAATGTTGTTCCAAGTGGTCCCAAAGGTTCTGGTAATTTGTGCAGAGTGAAAAACACCACTGGTGACACCATGAATGCCAGCTAATATACATATATCATTACAGAAAATATGCATTTAATATAGAAAAAAATGTTTTGATTATTTTTGGTATGATTCTGTGTTTTTAGTGAAGCAAAAAGGAACATGCACTTTGCCCTTCGCTTTCAGTTATGAAATAATAATGAAAGGAAGCTGAAATGGCGTTTCTTCCTAATTTTGTTGCCATTTTTGTCTGGTTTGTCAGTTCAGCCTAAGAAAAATATTTCATGCAGTGACAAGCAATTTAACTGGTTTTATCCAGCTCAGATAAACATTCTGAATGAAGTGAATTAGATTGACCAAAGCAGTCAGTTCAGACCTTAGAAATCCTGCAAAAGAACTTCTGCTCTGTTCCAGAAGTTCTGCACTGTTTATAGTGCAGTGCAGTGAAGACAACATGCACAACCTTAGTGGCCACGAGCCCTCAGAATGTGTCAGCATTTCAAAAATTGTGTCATAATCTCAAGATGTCTATTTCCAAGGCAGTTTGAGAACATTTGTGGGCCTGAAGCAACATCCTACTCTGGGATCCCAGTTCATATCATTTTGTTTGAAAGACCAGGAAAATAATAGTAAAGAATTGTTTGCTCATTTTGAACAGGACAAAACAAGAAAATCTCTAGTCTCGCTGTGCTTTTCCCTGCAAATGATATTGACTACATTTTAAAAGGTTCACCCTTCTGACCCCTGCTGACTCTATACCACTGCCTATAGCAAGAACCAGCTCAGCCTTTTAGATTTTGTTTATTTTCATAACATTTCAGAACCTTTGCGACAATCAGTATATCATTCAACTGTGTTCCCTCATAGTTTAGGGTCTTCTATAGAACATTCCTAATGTACCACATCTGTTGTACAACAGGGTCCAAAAGAAGAACAATGGTTAAGTGCTTCTATTTTGCATTCTTTTCTAATTCTTTCCTACATTTATACATATCCTACATTTCTCTTGCATTTATGTATTTTTCTGTTTATGACATTTGTGTGGCCATTTTCACCAACCTCCATTGTAATTCATTTTTACATGACCATTCGCCAACCTCTGTTTATCACATAAAAATAATAGTCACTGTGACTCTAAGCCTGATATATGTTAATGCTCTCTGATCTGACTGGCTGCTCTCTACCAAGCCTTAAAAAGACTGTATGGACTGAAACACTCCTTACAGCTTCTTTGTGACTGAGCAGAGCTAAACTGTTATAGACTGGATACATGAAAATAAATAGAAATGAACTGGTTTTCATGACATTGAAATCTAAGCAGGTTGTTTTTGCAGCTAAATTTGCATTTATGGACTTGCATTTATAGACCATGGAGTGTGAAAGTGCAACAGTGTTTAGCTAGCACATCAACCTTTTTCAAAATACAAAGAATATACGTTTTTCAATTATATGCACCCTTTAACACAAATGTGTTCATTAAAAATCAAATGATCAATGGAGCAATTTAAATGAAAACAACAATCATTGCAATCTTAACCTGATCCGGTCCTGGACCAGCTTTGGTAGGTGTGTTTTTACAGGGGCATCAACAGACTGAGCTGCATTAAGGCCCTCCAGTACCAGATACGAGATCCCTGATTTAATGGCGGCATGTATGTGAGCTGGCGTAGACTCCAGGCCTCTGATGAGTTGTCTGAACACGCGCTTGGAAAGGATGAGACCAAAAAATCTGACCTATTTGAACAAAAGCCTTAACACTTAACTCTCCACAACTTTTCTTTGCTTTACATTTTCCCCCCAAAAAATCTTAATCTTTCTATTGTTTGTTTACAGGTTTGAATAAAAATCCCAGATTTTTTTATGCCATCTCAGACTTTTGGACGTCACCGAATGTACATTTGGAGCAAGGTGCGCCATGCAGGTCTACCTAATTAAGATTCAAATTAATTAAAATCCTGGGTGTCAAGGGGTTTAAAGAATGAAAAAAAAAAAAAAACCAGGAAAAAAAAAACAGTTACCCCTTTAGCCCAGAATTAGTCAATAAGCCAGGACATGTTCGTTTTTTGTTTTTTTCTTCATGCCGGGGCTGTCTTTTTTCTTTCTATCGCTCGTTCTCTCTCACACGTATATACTCACACATCGCTGACCTGAGAAAAGGGTGCTTGGCCACACGTAGCCCTCGGCCGCCATGGCTCAGTGTGTGAAATTGTCCAAGCGGCTTTCGGAGCAGACATCACAGTGTGCTAGAGAGAGAGCTCCTGGGTGGACTTCTCTCTCTCTCTGGAGCCACATCAGCGAGGAAAGCCTCCTGCCGCACCTCACTTATCACTCGCAGTCCTTCTCACAGTGGGCCGTCTGGGCTGAACAGAGACAGGGCTGGGAAACTGTGTGTGTGTGTGTGTGTGTGTGTGTGTGTGTGTAGAGGTCCTGCCACGCTGGACTCTGGGAGTCAGTAATGGAGAGGCAGTAAGTATAGAGGCTGAATGGCTCTTCCACCCTAAGAGCATGGTAAACGAGGTCTGGCACTGCTGACGGGGCCGGACGTCCTGCTGCTAGCAGACCACATGCCTGCTGGGAGGCCGGACATTGTGTGCAGATTGGTATGTCTGCTGTGTTTGCAAGTAGGTGTCTGCCTGCAGGTTGTATAGCTCACCCAAAAAGGGCCTTATACCCACAAATCGTACTGGAAAAAGAAAAAAATACATAATCTCTAATCGATTACTGGCCACTTCGATGGAGACAAGAAAAATGGCCTGGGATGGCAGCAACTTCGTAGCCGCTTCCCCATGTTTTACATACAGTTATCAACAGTCATTTGTATAGCTAGAAACTCTGAACTTTGAATACATATTGCATTTGTTTGGGTTTATGTACCAAAAACATTTTTACACTATGTTATCTTGTTACAAAGGCACTTGTCAAGGGGTGGGGTATATTGCGATAGACGTGAGTGAAACTGTGATGGCTATTTAGTGCATCTTCAGAACGACTGGTTTTGCGGCGTGTTCCTGGAATTTCCAGAAGTGACAACCGGTGAACCACCATGAGTCATGGGCACCCAAGGCCCGTTGGTGCACGTGGAATGCAAAAGCAACCCTGTCTGGTCCAGTCCCACACTGGGGCAGACCAAGTACACCCCTTCATGGCGGTGGTACTCCCTAATCGCTCCGGCCTCTTTCGGCAGGTTAATGTCAAGTCAAGTAGGTTTTAATGTCATTTCAGCCATATACAGAGTACACAGATAAATGAAACAACGTTCTTCCAGGACCACAGTGCAACACAAGAACAAAAGCATAAACACCACAAAACTACATGAGTGCGGACAGGGCGAAATCTACACGGTGCAAGAGCGCAGTTGAGAGAGTGCAAGAGAAACACAAGCAACAAAACAGGACAAGGCCACATTCAGTGCAGTTGACATTTAAATAAATACAATATTATAACGAATCCTGTATTCTTGCAGTGGAGGTGTTAGGTGTGCAGAAATAAATAATAATTGTCAACTGATAGCAGCAGCAGGACAGGGGATGTGCAGTATATAATAAATAGAAGGGGGCAGTTGTGGTGTAAGGTAGAACAGTTCAGTGTATAAATAAACTGTATAAGGAGAAAAAGGATGAAGTCCAGCTCAGGAATGTGTGTGTGTGTGTGTGCGCGCGCGTGGTTGGGGGTACAGTTTATGATTCAGTTTAGTTCTGATTGAGCAGTCTGATTGCCTTGAGGGAAGAAACGGTTTCCCATTCTGGCAGTGGAGTCCTGTATGCTATGGAACCTTTTACCAGGCAGGAGAAGGGGGAAGAGGGTGTGTGAGGAGTGTGTGGGATCATCCACAATGCTGGGGGCTTTGTGGATGCAGTGTGTGGGGTAAATGTCCACGACAGAGGGGCGAGAGACCCTGATGATCCTCTTAGTTGTCCTCACTATCCTCTGCAGGGTCTTACAGTCCAGTACTCTGTCTTCAGTCTCTACCGGAAGTGGAGATGGCGCAGGGACTTCTTGGTAATGAACCTGGAGGTGAGGTTCCATATGAGGTTCTCAGGGACTTGGTGTTCTGGAAGATGTTCAGTGGACAGTGATCACGTCGGGCTGTCCCATGTCTTTTGTTTTGTCCACATTCAGAGACAGGTTGTTGGC
>JBBPCX010000038.1:16862051-16903315 GCA_037974365.1 Hydrocynus forskahlii | reverse complement strand
ATGTCATGGAGTGCACTGTAAAGTACAAGCTGACAGTCAAAAGTTAAAAGGCTGCGCTTAGTTTAGCACTGACATCAATGGAGCGCTCTCCATTACACACTGAAATAAATGTGTATACTAAATTTCATAAGACTGATTAGATTTGACAGATAACACATTCCTTAAGGTCTCATGGAGCAAAATCAAAAAAGGGGGAAAAAAATGCATGCATAACTTTTTCACCTTCTACATTACCAACAACTTTGTGCTTCAAAAAAAAATATTTTCAAGTTATTTTTTAATAGGATTTCCAGATTAGGTTTAATATAGAATCAACAATTTTTGCACTATTTTTTAAACACATATACACACATTGGATGTATTACGTTAATTCATTTGAATTATTTCTATTTTAACTATTTTAAAAGTAGGTAAAAAAAACCTGAGCTTACTGATCTAATAGTGAGATAAGAGAATATTTAATTACTGTCTAATGTTACGTGACATTACATGAAAAATGGGAGCCAGGTTGTTCACTTTTGTATGTTTAAACCGTATTAAAGTTTGTTTTTGTTTTTTTAACAGTGTAGTAAACCACAACACTATCAGATATCATACCGTACAATTTCATATGGATTCTACACCGTTTATATAGGCAATAACCAAGACAGCTGCTGCACTTCTGTGGAATGTGGACCATTGGCTTGACCTACTGGCCTCTTCCTGCTTGGGAATAACATTTTCAGATAAGAAATATTGCAATATTGAGGCAAGACCTCAGAGATATCACCTTAGATATGACAATAAATGGAAAAAGTGAAAGAAGAACTTGTGGAAGTATGTACTTAGTCTTGCCCGCTTGCTAAGCGAATGAGAATGCACCATGTTTACATACCATAAAGAAGCTTAAGTAAAGTTTCAGCTGAATGACTTTAATAATACCATGCCTGCCTGAAAATCAGAGATTTTCAGTAAATAAAGTAAACCGGAGCAATACATTTCCTGTGGTATCCAGTTTCCCACACATCTGTAATATACTTGGGGGGATCATGGGTTAAAATAAGATAAGGGAAGATAAGATCAATCTTTATTAGTCACACAAGTGGGAAATTTGCATTGGCACAGCAGAAAGTGGTCAGAGCAGCAAAAACAACAGAATAAAAACTCACACAACAGTACGGTATAAAAATACACTATACAAATAATCTAAAAATATAAATGTGTATGTTGAAAAATATGTATGTATATATGAATATGTAAAGTATATGTACGTATGTATGTACACAATGAGTATGCATGTATGGGTTAGTGAATGGCTGTGCTTTTGTATTACTATATACAAATGTTCAAAGTCTCAGACTTGTTATGGATTTAAGAAATTAGTTAATTTTACATAATTATTTTTGCCTAATTTTTATGCAGTGCTGTATAGTGCATCTCATTCATGTTGGAAAATGCTGAAATGGTGCAGAAAGTACTTAGGTAGCTATCAGAAAGCCTGGTGTGCTGTCAGCATGCAAATACCATAAGACTTGATCTTTTGTTTAGAATATATTGGTTAAAAGCTGAGACTGATCAATATTATAAAACTAAGTTGCATAATTAATGGGCAGCCTTTATTTGACATAAAGAGAAAATACATGCAATACATTATCTTGTTAGTACAATGTTTAGACATGCTGAAATCTTTTGACCGTGAAACTGATGAACAAAAGTGAAGGCAATTTGTAACTCCCTGAGGCTTTGATGGGCTTTTATTGAATACTCTCTCAGCAATGGAGCTGTCGATTTTTAAACTCAGCAATATTTTGCAGGCAAACCCCAAACAACTGACTGTAAAATGAAAGACAGCTGTTTGTGTTTGTGTTTACAACTCTGGTAAGTTTTGGTATTTACAGAATATGCCCATTCTGTTTGGTATTAGAGAAAGGCCACTTTCACTTCACGTTCAAATTTGATTTGCAGGATGGTCCTCGTCATGAACCTTTTCACCTTTCCACCATAACTGGGATCCAGACTGTTTGCCGGTCATGATGTTAAGCTGATATGACTTTCCTAAAAAAAGCTTCAACATTCTTCGTGTTGGCAAGATGCATTTGAATCCTGAAAAATCCCCCAACCTATTTTCTATCTTGGACCAAAATTTCAGTGCAAACCTGTGCAATGACTGAACACAAATGAATGGAGACATTTGCTTGGTTTCTTTTTCATGCCATCATCGTTATACTGATTTCTTCCATGGTACCCCCGGTCTCTTTGTAAAAGATAGCATGAGATGAGATGATGAGTTATAGACTAGATGCACAGCACCGGGACTGTATATAACCTGCTTTGCCCCTACAGTATTTGCTTTATGTTTTTTTTTTTTCTTTTGTTTGTCTCTTGGTGCCCTCATTAGTCAGTAGTCTCTGGCATCGAGCCTAAGCCTGTGCCTCCATGTGTGTGCAAGTCATTATTGAATTTAGACCAAGTGTGGATGTCTTTATCATTCTTTAACACCTCAGCTACGTCTGACTTTCGTCTTTTGACCTGTTGCAGGCTGCAGAGTCATGCTTGGACGAGGCCCCCGGGAGATATAGCCCTGTACCCTCTATCACATCTCAGACACGGCTGCTCTAATTGAAAATAAATAGATCACCAGGGAATGGTGTACAAAATTTGATGGACTGGAAAGTCCAGCTCCCGACATCACGGCTGTTTAATCTTGTCGAGTTCTGGATCTGCAACAAGATTAATTAACTTAATTATACTTGAGTAAAAGCATATGGGACCTCATTCTTCTTTGGGTCCTGACAATCAAGTATGGCACAATAATTCCCGCTGATTAGCAATATCAGGCCCTGGAAGGCTCGTCCGGGGAAGCGATTTGTTTTTTCCTCGCCTTTCCACTGCCTTGCCGTTGATTAGCATCAGACTGCTTTTCCAGGTCTGGAGTGTCTTTATGGAGATAGACACGGCTGTGAAACACTTTACTCTGAACAGCAAATGCATGCACACCCGCCCACACAAACACGAGGAGCACATATGCACGTCCACTTGGAGAGAGAAAGCGGGCGATGGAGAAATATTTACTTAACTCGCTACCTTTTTAATAAAAGGGGAAGAAGTCCTAAAACGCATATATCAGTTTCTTCTCCTAAGGCTAGAATCCTTTCATTTGCATGTGTTGAATAATCTGGGCGCGTCACAGCCTCAGGCTTTCTAATGCATAAGCTAAATGAACAAACAGATAAAGAAGAATACGCTTCGCATTCTCCAGCAGAGAACAAGGTAAACGAGGCAAATGGCTTTTATGCTGACGTGCCTGACAGCGTGGTTTTGCCAGTGGACTGTTGCTGTTACATGGGTCTAATTCTTAAGAATGGGTCTCTGCAGTCAAAGCTTCAGATCTCCAGGCTAATACTCTTTCCTCACGCTGAATAATCTGCCGGCAAGGCTCCTCTCATCCTTTCTCATAGCCACATTACAATGTTGAATTATTCAACAGCTTGTTTAGCTCGGACATAATTTATGACCTCCTCTGCTCTCGCTCGCTCGTGTTCTCGTCTCTCCCCCACTTCTCGATACCCACCCCCTCCCCACGCACCCACACAGTAATGTAGGTAACTGTTCAGTTGCTTTTCTCAGCATCTTATCTCTGAAAACTGTCCACCATTAATTTGTTAATCAGTCTCTTACCATATTTGATATATCTGCCTGCAGGTGTAAGCATTACCCAAGCATTCAGTGCAAAGATTCTCATGAGCCGAGACATGTTTGTCCAGTCTCTTCACATCCACCTGGATTCCGTTTCATACATTAAGTGTCTGAGTTTTGTGTAAAAAAAAAGAAAAGAAAAAAGAATCTTCAAATGCCGAAAAGGAAATGATCAGATCAACATTTCTTTCTCTGAGATATCTAGATAGACATGGCCATGCTAGCTCACACATTGGTCAAGACTTCAGGAGCAAGGCAAAAGAACATGTATGCACAATTTCCCACCGTATAATTTCAAAGTGACAGATGAATAAATTATATTTTGGTTTCCCGTGGGAAATAGTGCTAGCATGATGTAAGAAATCCCATAGGTCAGGGATGTGAACCTGGCTCCTTCCGGGCCACATCTCTGTAGAGATTAGCATTCTGAACGTACCCATCTTTGGCAGAATTTATGGCCCTACATCATGGTTCTCTACTGATTCTCCATTGGTTTTCAGATTACATCATTCAATTAATTTTATGTTTACTACTAAACACATTTTATGATGTATTTAGAAGCTTTTATCTATTTTTGTACAAATCAGAGTGAAGTTCATACCAGAGCTTAACAAAGAAAACCCTTGGTTCTCCTTCAGGACATACTATAATTTTTTTTGGTCATTACTCTCCCTATAATTACCAAGCACTTGAAGGAATCCTTTGGCAAAGAGAACATTCTTTTTTTTACCTTAGAGTTTGAAGGTTCCACACTTACCTGAACAAGAAATGTTCCTGCATTTGAATGAGCTCTTTTCATTTGGTGAAAAAGAACTATGTTTGATTCAGAAGGAAATAATGGATGTCTTTGCACTTCAAACAACTGAAAAGATGTGGCAATGGCATTTCAACTTTCTTCCCCTAGGTGCACAAACCAATCTGACCAGTGAATCTCATGTTCCACGGTGAAATTACCAAATCTGACATAACTGTGTAAAAAAAAAAAAAACAGGGTTTGGATTTTCAAGGTTTAGGCTAGGCCCCTTACCTCCAGTGAAGGACAATCTTAATGCTTCGACAGATTCCAACTTTGTGGACACAGTTTGGTGAAGGCCCTTTTCTATTCCAGCATGACTGTGTCCCAGTACACAAAGCGAGCTCCATAAAGACGTGGCTGGAGGAGTTCGGTGTGGAAGAACTTGACTGGTCCACACAGAGCCCCGACCTCAACCCCATCCAGCACCTTTGGGATGAACTGGAACGGAGATTGTGGTCCAGACCTTCTCATCCAACACCAGTGTCTGACCTCATAAATGCTCTCCAGAATGAACGAGCTCAAAATCCCACAGAAAATCTTGAGGAAAGCCTTCCAAGAAGAGTAGAGGCTGTTATAGTTGCACTCTTAAAGTCTACGTATTTGACAGCAATGTTTTGTCTATATAGCATGATAGAGAGGGAGAGAGAGATAATGAATGAAATGAATGACAACCTGCTCAAATAAAAAAAAATTGATCTGTATTAAGCATGTCTGTGGTTCATAGCCTAATGAAATACTGATGATAATTTGCTGCCTTGTGGGAAGAGATAAGGGGTTTCAGTGGTTATCCACTCTGGCCTTGACTGCTTTAGGCCTGCACATGGCTCCAAGGACAAAGACTTACACTTGTAGCTTGAGAGAGCCTTATTTGATTTAGGCAGATTTTTTTTTTTTCCAAAGTAGGTTGTTTCAAGACGTTTTTTTGTATTTGGTTCTGTGGAATCTTTACAAATGTTTAAGATGTTTCTCAAAATGCATTCATTTCATCTTCTGACAAAAGAACATTCCAGAACAGTGTGAATGACCTTCTGCAGCAGCTGGGCCCTAGTGGCCTAGTGGTTAGGGAGTTGAAGCTCTGGTAAGAAAGTTGTGGGTTTGACTCCCAGCACCGCTTGTGGCACCACTGAGGTACCCTATGAGCAAGATACCATCCCCACATGCTGCTCCCTGGGTGCCCACCCAGTCGACGGCACCCCACTGCTTCACTTGGTGAATGTATTAAATAAGGAGAAAGAGTTTCACATTGTTCTCTCACTGTGTGCTAGGGTGTGTGCACGGGCCACTTTACAAAAGTGTAAATGAGGAGATTCTAGATACTTCCAACAATCACACATGTCTGGTACACCCACCCAGCATTTGAGATTTTCAGAGTTTGGTGTTCTGGTTTTTAATTCCCAATCCAGTAAGCACCTTCAGGAGCAGAACAGCAGGATTATATTGGTTGGGCCTCCAAATCAACACACATCCTCCTGGAAGGTGAAGACAGTTCTATCAACTTCCCTACACATTCGCTCCCAGATTCTCTCCATTATGGCCTTTGCACTGTGGTTGCATGACTGTGCTTTGACAAACTGCACGTCTGGGGTGTGGGGAGGTTAAATGACTTGCCTAAAGGGTCGAGAAGTAAGTCGTCACACCAGGGAGGTAATAAATGTAAAAGATTGTGTGTCCTGCCACCTTAAGGGCCAGAAAATTAGCTTCCACTTTCTCCATTTTAGAGACACACATGGAGTAATTGATAGCCTCAAGAACCTTTGCTGCATTACCATAAAGGTTTCATAAAAAGGGATGAATATTAGTGTTTGGTTATGAAATTCAAATGAGCCAATGCAATATAGATGGTAGATATTGATAAAGGGAGATAATTGACCAGGCGTAGATATCAGAGGAATAAGCCTCGATTCATATGGAAGCTCAGTAAATTATGCATCCATTTTCAAAATGAGAAGACATGACTGATGAGGTGGGTGTGGGAGGCCTTGGTGGTGCTGAATTAAAGAACTGCTTCTGACGTTTCTTTAACAAACTGCTGATACAAGGGTTATTTTAGATTTTATGTGAAACCTCCCCAAAACTGTGTTCATTTCATAGGAGAAAAAAAAGAGAATAAGCAGTCCTTCATTGACTATATGTTAAAAGCAGAATGCTGGAATAATTAGCATCACAGTTACTGTAATGCTTGACATTTAATGCCAGCTAATAGTGTGTGTGCGGTAAGCTTCTATCAGAAAAAGAAGCGCCATGTCATAAGTTCATAATAAATTGAAGTAGAACGAGGGAATTAGCATAATAGTCAAGTTAATCATTAATAAGCACAGGTTACTGGAATTAGCCAGGGCTCCTGACCTGCTCTGAGTTCATCTACATCTAAAACTTCAACGTACTTTTCAACTGGTTTTATTATACTCATTGAATCAATATTATGAGAGACCATGGAGAATGGGTAATTTTGCGAGATATTTCTGTCTTAGCATAGCTAAATCAGATAGCCTTTACAAAGCCCACTGCAGTCCATGGAGATTCCTCGTTGACTTTCTGCGCATTACTGAGGCTTTTAATTTCACACAGAGTGGAGGGCACACACTAGAATCTGTTTTTCTCTTATGATGTAAATACTGCAGCCATTATGTGTAGAGGACGTAACCTTTAGTGATAACAAATGTGTCTCTTTTAATTTGCCCTTATTTTCAGATTCTGTTCAACCCAAACTGCTGAGCTGTGTTTGAATTATTAACAAATATGTGATTGCACAATTCTGTAATATGCTGATGTGAGTGACAATGCTGACTTTTTGGTTAGTAACGGCACTGCTCCTTTTAAATTAGCATCCATGTCTGCTGATGAAACATCTCCCTGGATGAATGATAGAATTGGTAGTTGCCCATGCTGTTGTGAGGAGGTTGAGCGTTTATGGAAGACTACTCATTTGTAGATGCCTCTCCTCCTCAAGAATTGCATCTCACTTATGACAAAATGCTCCAAAGCTTTTTTTTTTTTCAATCTTAGTTCTAACATTGAGCCCAACCTTAAAGTTTTGTATTTTTTAAATATTGTTTCACACGCTCCATCAAATGTTTCCTCAAACAGTAATTCTGATGACATTCTTACTTATTTTGCTAGCAAAGCCATAGTTGGTAGCTCCGGGTCTCCATTTATGCTTGCTGTGCTAGGTGCCAGTCCCTCAAGTACTTCAATTTTTTATTCTATTACTCCACTTTCTCCTGAGGACCTAATATCTCTGATTGAGAAAATTAAGCCATCTAGGACTTCAGATGTTTTACCAACTTCCCTCTTTTTAAATGTTCTTGACTCTATTGGCCCGAGCCTAGTATCTATTATAAATTGCTCTCTGCTCTATTCTGTCACTAGTCACAATTGCCCTATGTCACTAGACACTTTAAACATGCTGTTGTTCACCTCCAGCTGAAAACATGTCATCTTGATCCCTCCATTATAAAAAATAATACTGACTCCTATCAACTGCCATTCTTTAAAAAAAAAAAAAAAAACGTTGTTCAGCAACAGCTGGGTGCCTTCCTTGAGACAAATAAGCTCTCAGACTCTTTTCAATCAGGTTTTCGAATGAATCACTCCATAGACACAGCCCTACTAAAAGTTTAGTGCTCTGTATTAGTACTGCTTGATCGTAAGTTGGCTTTTGACACTGTCAACCTTAAGACCCTTTTAAATAGGTTAACCCATTCAGGAGGTGTCACTGTTCTATCAGTAGCCTGGTTTTCATCTTACTTACCGAACAGGAGCTTTTCCAGTCTGTGTGGGGTGTTGTGGGGTGTCTCAGGGTTCTGTCCTCAGGCCTATTCAATATATATACACTAGCATTTGCTCACATGATCAGTTCTTTTACATACATATTTTAATCATTTTTTTATGCTGGTGACATCCAGCTTCATTGTTCTTACTTGTACATACTTCCTTGTTGACTGTCTGACAAATTAATAATTGGCTCAACTTAGAGCTAAATTCTCAGAAAACTGAACTTCGATTTTTTGTCCTGCCTAACCTGTACATGGCAGCTCACCCAAATCTTTTATTACTTTTTAGCGTCTCTCAGGTCTCCCTGTGTAACTTAGGTATTGTTTTGAACTTTGATGGTCATGTGAGGTCTCTTATTCACTCATTTTTTTCAGTTGATAGTCCTATCTAAGTCACGATCTGTTGTCTCCAAGGCTGAGATAGAAATGCTTATCTGTGCGTTTATCTCATCATGCATCGATTTCTGTAACTCTCTTTTTGCTTGTTTTTGTAAATCTGGTTTAACTTGTCTTCAGACTATCCAAAACTTGCTCCCACAGCTTTTAACTTGCTCCCACAAGTGGACAAGTGCTCCCACATCTCTCCTATCTTACTTTCTCTGCACTGGCTCCCAGAGGTATTTAGGATGCATTACAAAATCCTCACTCTCACTTACAGAGCCCTACATGGTCAGACTCCTCTCAGCATTGAGGACCTCCTGCAGCTTTATAAATAAACTTTACTTCCTCCCTTCCTATGGATCAGTAAAGTTTTCACAAATGGATTTACACTTATCTTATTTTTCCCTTGAGGTCCACCTACCTCATGCCTGCATGTGCATATGTGGGAAGGACTTTTCAATCACTCTTTATCCTCCAGATTTATACAGGCTGTTTCTGTTAGCTTTTATTGTATTGAGGTAAGACGCCTCATTCAAAAATCTGTGAAGTCTAAAGGACATCACCGTAATTTCTATGTTAAATGACTGAATATGTAAATACAGCTCTAGAAAAAAATGAGACCTCTGCAAAAATGTTTAGTTTTTCAGGTTTTGTCTTTGATAAATATTGAACTGAACAGCTTTGCCTTAGTTTTTAAGAACTGCTGACAATGCATCAACACTAGTGAAAGATGCAGTAAAGATTGTTTATTTGCGCCTCTGTCTTCTATGCATCTCATTAAATCAGTTGCACATGCAGTACTGTTTAACATCTTTCAGTGGACATGTTGCTACAGTGTTTCTATATGCAAATATTGCGTAATGCATCAACTGTGTTGGTTAACAATGGATAATCTGATTGAAACCTTCTGACTTGTTGCAATGGAACATAATTGGTTAATAGTAAGAAAGTTATCGGTTACAAACAACACTTAAACAAATTGTTTGAGCTAGTATTTACATGCAAATAAATATGCACTTCATGTAATTTTAGTAAAAAAATCATTTTATGCTGTGCACATGATTATTTATCCCCTTTAGACAAGCAATTTACAGAACCATCTTTTGGGTACATTTCTACCAGACTTTTATCTTTCTGTCTGATTTGCTCCCTATTCTTCATGTTGGTTGGTATTATGCTTGGGAACCGCAATTTTCAAACAGTGCGATGGGTTCTCAGTTAGATTGAGATCTGAACTTTGACTTGGCCATTGTGGAACTTTTATATTTTATTGTCCAGCCATCCTGCTGTTGCCTTGGCCTTGTGCTTTTTCTGTTGAAATTAGTTAAAAGATTAGCTTTAGCTGTTTTTTCTAGGTTGTCTTGCAGTACCCTGTATTTCACTGTCTTTCGGTTTTAACAAAATGCCTGGCCCCCCTGAGGAAAAGCATCCCAACACCCCCAGTGTTGACAGTGTTAGGGTTATTCACAGACTATATCCTTATGCGAAACCAATGTCAATTTAAATGATTCTGAGAGGCAGTTTTTTTTCAAAGCATTATTTGTAATAAAGACAGATTTGATGAATTTTAAGGGAATTGATATTTTTGCAAGACACTATATAATTTTAACTGTGTAGGTATCTTTAAAAGTGGTGATCTTTAGAAGTGTTGACCCATGAGAGAAGGGAATGTTTTTATATTTAGAATAGACTCTGCACCTCGAAGCAGACCCCAACCAATCTGTAATGAGATGTTTACATTGTATTTTTGGTAGCATTTCCACCTGTTGGACAGCATAGCACCAACACCTTTTACCCAAATGCATGAACTTACAATGTATCAGACATTACCTTTTCAGTAATGAAAGTGTAATGTCTCGGCCAGTGGATGGTAGAGGCTGCCATTGTTTTTGTATTGGGCACAAGTTTATGGGACTCTTATTTTGAAATGGGTGTATGTTTGTGTCTTGTCTCACATTGTCAGCCATCTTGTGTTTCAGTTAAAGTGATTATGTTTAATGATTGTTTTCCGTCCAAGTCTATGGTGTATTTAAGTTCTTTGAGTGGTCAACCCTCAACTAGACCTTCACATTCCCTGCTCCTTATGTCTCTTCCGTGTTAATATGCTTTGTGTTAAAGGTCCCCGTGCCTCTTTATTTTCTGTGTAGAGCCTTTTTGTAATAAAAACCATCATATGGAACCTGCACTAGTGCCTCGCCTCACTCCCCGTGCACGCCAGACGTGACAGAAAGAATACACATTGCAAAACACGCACAATATTTAATAACTGGAATGTTTTATGTTTTATTGTGTTTTCCAAAAGCTCAAAAAAAAAAACTGCAACATCTGTGTTTTCCCAGCTATATAGTACCCATATTAATCCAGCAAGACTGTGACTGGGGGTGGGGGTGGGGTTTTGGAGTGGTTGCTGCAGACAAATTTCTGTACAGACATGTAATAACCACTTTTGTGTGTGCACTGTAGTGTAAGCGAGTCAAAGATGAGGCTTTGCTGTGAACCACTTGACGTTTTTAATGGTGGATGAATGTATCAGCACAACACTTTGTAACAAGGACTGAGGACCGGGATGAGCGGCATAGGAAGCTGTAGAGGGATGAAGCAGACCACCAGCAATAATGGTGAAAGCACTCGTGTTCTATGTGAGCCCTGAAAGTGAAAGGATGTTAAACTTTCATCACAAATGAGTCTGGAAACAAGGGTAAAATAGCAGCAGCTCAGGTTCTATTCAGTCACTCATGTGTCTCAATCATTGGCAAGATTAGTGATCAAAACACATTTTTGGGAATCCCTCCAGAAGAATGTTTGTTTTGGGGGGGGGGCAGCTGGTAGTGTAGTGGTTAGGGTGTTCGCCTTGCGATCAGGAAGTCGTGGGTTCGATTCCCATGCCTGCTAAGCACCTCTGAGGTCCCCTGAGTAAGGTACCGTCCCAGCACACTGCTCCCCGGGCGCCGTGTTCCTGACTGCCTGCTGCTTCACTTGGTGAATGGGTTTAAATACAGAGGAAGAATTTCGTGCTATTCACACATGACAGAATGGTCACTTTCACTTTAAATACTTAACCATAAACTCAGATTTTCATATTTGAAACTTTTTTTCAAATGAAAAAAAAAAAATCAGCCTGTCAAATGAAACCTAAAAGTTCTAGATTTTGTCTGTCTGCCTGTCTGTCTGTCTGTCTGTCTCTCTGCCTGTCTGTCTGTCTGCCTGTCTGTCTGCCTGCCTGCCTGTCTATCCATCTTTCTATCTTTCCATCTATCTAGCTGTCTGGGCGCAAGTCCATTCTTGGCCTTGAAAGCAAGTGATAAGGATTTGAACTTAATGAGAGTGGCCACAGGGAGCCAGTGAAGGTTCCTTAGTAAAGTGTGGTGTGTGTGAACCTTGAAACATTGGAGACTGACCTCGCAGCTGCATTCTGAATCAGCTGATGTGGTTTTGTTACATTCAGCCTGTAGTCCAGTCAGTAGAGAGTTGCAGTGGTCCAGTTTGGAGATGACCAGAGACTGGACGAGTAACTGTGTAGCTTTCCTGCTGAGAAAGGGTCGGATTCTTCTGATGTAGAGAAGGTGTGTGCATGTTCTGGAGACCTGGTCGACCTGCTGTGAGAAGGAGACAGATCTTCATCCAGCATTACACCAAGATTTCTTACCTTCTTTGAAGGGACAAAAACCGAGTTCTCAACAGAAACTATGATGTTGTGGGTTCTCTATAGTGGGTTCTCCACTGACTGGTACCTGCTCGGTTCGGTTCAGTTCGGTTCTACTCTGTTCAGTTTGGTTTCGGACCTACAGTTTTCCACTATAATTAAAGTATTGCCTTCTTGTAACTGCTATAGCGACCAAACATTCTGAGAAGCATCTCACTTTGAAATGCTGTCCATTTGGTCAAACCACCTCCAGTTCTTCCTATTTGACCCACTCCGGCCGTTGTGGTCCTTGATAGACCTGTAGTCACTTCATTTTTATTATATTTATCTCAACATTGTTGAAATGTTCTTTCGTAGTCGAAAGAAGCCATGAGACGAGAGACCTCTTGGAAAACTCTTTCATTCCTGGTTGCCCCATCCAGCTCCATTTGAATCGTGTCATCCACGATTAATGACAGAAATGTGCTGAACTCTTCATTCGACCAAGGCACAGCCTTCCGTTCTGCCATAATTAATACGTTTCCCGATGCTAACACTCACTGTCAGAGCGCTGAGGCAGAGAAAGTCGTATCCTGAAGAACTTTAAAACTTGTCTGGGTTCAGTCAACAACACTGACGTAACAATCAATAGTGACCACCAATCAGTAACCTCCAATATGTACACACAATCATTTAGTATCGGTTCAGCATGCTGGGAACCTCGGCCAAGGGGTACCAGGTACCAGATTTTAGTTATGGAAAAGCAAAAAAAGCGAGTAAAGTTGAACCGAACTGAGCTGGTACCAGTCAGTGGAGAACCCCCAAATAACCAACTATCTAACCAACTGTCTGTCTATCATCTATCTGGCTGTCTGTCTGTCTGTCTATCCATCTGTTCATTTATCTATTTCATACACAAGCATGAGTCCCTTTAGGGGTCAGTTTGGATCTTTCACATTGGTGGTGGTCCTTTTATTGAATAATAACAGTGCAGTTTTAAATTCTAAGCAAAATGTTGAAAAGAAAAACCTCTAAAAATGACATTACTTCACCATGTAAGTGAATGTGAGTGTTTTTTAAGATTTGAGGCACTGAAATACTTTTCAATTTCCTAAATGAAAAATATCTGAAAAGTGCCTCTCATAGAAGAATTTCCTGTCATTTTCTATATCATCATTCAGTATTTTTTTTTTTACTTTTTAGAAAAAAATATAATTGACCCCAACATAGCCTTATTAATCTAGAATTGCAATTCTTTAAAAATTGGATGGAAGTTCACCAACTCTAGCCTGTAAAGTAGCATATAATTCATGACGTTCATTTCAAACATATTGACTCAAAACTAAAGGTGCAAAAGACGGCTGTAAAAATCACTTTTGTGAAGGAAATGAGTGTGAAGAATGATTTTAAAGCCTAGAGGGCCCGACACAACTTACAGGTTCCATGCCAAAAGGTTTTTCCTAGAAGCCTCATCCAAGTTGAGAAACATTTAGGTCAGTTTGTTTTTAAGTGTAGTATTAATTACATGCACAGGGCTTTGCTATGCAGTTTCGGTATAAATGAATGAGCTACATGCTGAAAAATCTATGCCTTTATTCAGAGCTATGACTTTATTTTCAGAATATGATGTTTTCAAACACTGCAAACACTGTCAAAAAAGTGTCAAAGAGTGCCAGCAACAATTTAAAAGTTTATTTTTCCTCCCATTTCAACACAGTGGTATTGTTAAGATCAAGATCATAAGAGGTGAGAGCAAGACCTTGATCCATCATGTCAGAGACCAAGTTGTCGTGGCTGTCAAGTCAAAACCAAGGGCCTCATTACCAAAATGTGCTAGAATATGTTAAAAATCTGAGAAAATGATGATGAATCATCCAGTGCTCTGCTCCTGCAAGGCCAGGCTCATTTAAACAAAGAAACACCTCAACAATACAAAAGGCACCGTTTTAAAGCAGAGGGTTGAACTCTTTATATATAAAAAAAACAGATACATTTCAATCTAATCCAAAATGTATCATTAAAAAGTAAATGTAAAAAGAGACAAATATGTTTAGAAATGTGATACTTTTCTAACACCAGTGTTTTTAAATTTGCTTGCATTCTCACAGACAAAAAAAATGCATGATATTGCATTGTGTGTATAGAAATGTTTATAGTTAAGAAATCAGACAACAACAGTAAGCAGAAGAACAAACTGAAATTACATAATTGCAGGTAAGGGGCTGCTACACCTTATTGATTACTCCTATTTTTATGTTTTTGATTAACTGGCTTAGTGATTACAATTTGATTATAAAGTTGTCTTAAGCAGATGGAACTATTAACTCTCATGTTACTCTCACGAAAGGCAGTAAACACACACCAGCAGGATCTCATGATTGCACATATGTTTGTAGTTTCAAATTCATTAAGTAAAATTATGCACTGTTATAAATGGTATGTATTTGATTGCTTGATTGTCAGTTAATGGATTATTAATTAACTCAATAGTGACAGCTCTAATCACATACAAGCCTCTAAAGGCAAAAACAAATAGACTAATCAAATGCACAATTAAAATAAAATGAATGCATGCAGTTCAGAAGCTGCTTTTGAGTACTTCACTTTTTACAGCTTTGCTTTCACAGCGAAATAGTAATGGCAAAAAAATAAATAAATAAACAAAAGAGGTGTACTGCGTTCTGAAATAAAAAATTCAGTCCTCCTTAACTTGAGACTGACAGAAGAGTCAAACTAATTTGAGACCAGGACATAACAGAGACTTTTCATTTGTGGTTCAAGACCAGACCCGAGTGCTGCCGCACCTCTGAGGCGCAAATACAATATAGTTTAAGTTCTTGAATGCTTTTCAGTGTTCAGAATGTTGGTCCTTTGCAAGTTTGAAAGATAGTTACTCTGAATTGTATGTGCCCTCTCTTCAGTTTCTTTTCAGCATTTTCCCGGCACCTCTGCCCTTATCCTGCCCGTTTTGGAGGTTTGGACACATTTTAACAACACATTTGTTAAAATGTTGTGAAATCTCAGGTTTAATCCAACCTCTCAACCTTAAAACATGTGACCTCAGACATTACAAGATAAACAGGATTTTTCTTTGAGATGAGTGTTTTTCAAGGGCAATGCAGACACTTGAGAAAGGCTAGGAGTGTCCTATGGCTCTACACTGTTACACATAGTTATCAATCATAAGAGCACAAACTAAAACCTATTAACGGGGCATAAGGGAAAAAAACACCCCAGCAATGGGCACTTACACCCAGGAGAGGTTTTCAAGTAATTTGACAATTTTATATATAATTTTATGTATAGGTTTGTTTTTTAGATTTTTACTTTGAATTATTTGGTCCTGTCCTTTTCAGTAAAATTTTAGGCCTTTTGCATTAAAGCAATGTATTAGGCCTATTAGGCCTAAAATATGAAGCCATGTATTATTGTTCCCTTTAACATCAAAATATTATGTTAATAAATAGCACTGTTTAAAAGCTGAGTCTGCTGTGAATCAGAGCATGTAGGTCACGTCAAAAGTGTAATAAATCACTTAATGTCAATTAAAAAATATAAAGACACTTCCAGCTAGCCACGTTCAGGCTTAAAGGTTTAAGTTGGAAAGAACGTCCGCATAGTTTTAAAAATAATATAATAATAGAAAAAGGAGAGGGGGTAAAATAGAGTTGCGGATACAGGGCTGCCTCTTATTCTACTAAGACGGCACCCTAACACTAAACCCGTCAGTATTAAGAAAAATGGTGGTCTAATTATTTATACAGAAACTCACACTAGATACGTTTGGGCACGGATGGCTGCCTCATTCTTCAGTCCCTCAGTTTGCCTTGAAAATGTTTCAATTGTCTTTGGTGACATAATTCTCCGCCCGGCTGCTGCGGTGGGAGAAATTGAAAGCGACGTGCTGAATTGATGTTTGAATAGGATCTTTTGTGGTAATAAACTGCAGATAGAATTTTGTGTCCTTTCTTGTTTGAACTTTTGTCTCCTGCGGCTTTTGTATGCTGGCGTTTCTTGTTGGTGACCGGGGATGGGGGGGGGGGTTCCGTTTCTGGCTTAATGGCCACCAATGATATTCTTTTGCTGCTGTAATGATGAGCTCGAAGACCAATTAACCTGATCTCAGCATCCATACCAGAGAACTGATATTCAGCATCAATACGGCCAGGCCTGGGAGGCGTATGCCGGCCTAGAGGCTAAATCCTGACCATAATTGGCTGTGTCTGTGATTATGCTGCCGCCAGGGAAGGATGAGCGGTGCTTTATGTGCAAGGTTTTGAAGCATAGAGACACATGCCCTTAAACACTGACATGGAGGCATTCATGAACATAACCTTACAGCCTTCTTCCTGCCTTTTGATCTACAGGGGAGGTACAAGATAGAATCTTCTTTGTGCACTCGCACTGAAAAAATGTAGCCTTGCACACCCTCTATTATATATGCTTTTTTCCCCCCATTATTATTCAGTTATAAGTTGCTTCCATCTCTTTGACCACCTTCGTGCCTTTGACCTGTTCTTGTTGCACACGTTCACACGTTACAGTAATTGCATTAATATGTTTAGACCTTTTGAACTTCCGGCGCACCGTTTAAGCTAAAAACATGGTGGAAAAAAAAAAAAAAAAAAAAAAAACTCACCCTGTAATTTAAATTAAAAACACAATGCGCATATTCAAGTAACTTTAATTGGAAAATTGCATGTGGTTTTTGGGTAGAGAGCTCCTCTAAGCTGTGCTGTGCCATTTCTTGCTTTGACAGCTCAAGCTTTTCATCTTCAAACGGTAATAACAATATGCAACCTGGGGCTGTAATACAATTCTATCAGCGGAATTAGATACATTTAAGTATATTGCCTTAATTTCACCTCCTGATAATAATGCAGATGCTTATTTCACAAAACTCCCAGCCATCATGGCTCTCTAATTGGTGCGGCGGAGATGTATGGCACCTCTTAAGATTGTTGTAGCAGCTTGTGCAATTTAATTAAAATTACAATGAAAACATTAATCTCCTTGTAAATATTTTTGTTCACTCTCCTGTTTGGATGATGCCACATTAAAGAGAAGTTGCTGCTTGGAAAAGTGAGGCTGACGTGAAATGATCAGCTTCTTCTCCATTATACATCTTAATGGCTCCAATAAATTTGAGCATGTGCCGGTTGGAAGACTGGTAACGATTACACCCACAGACATAATTATGCTACAGGGAGAAAACAAGTTAAACTGTCTTTCAGCTAGATTTGGTGGTAGTACTGGGGTTCGGAGCTGTTGCAGAGAGTGATGGTGAGGAGGCTGGCTAACTTTAAAGAAGTATATGGTGTTGATCTACAAAAAAAAACAAAAAACAAATCATATTAAACTGCTCAAGGTCCTCAAATGGTTCTTGACTTCGAAGTGTGGTTGTTTCGGGGGAAAAAAATGAAGGTGATAGTTTAGAGAATCAACTTTTGAGGGGTTCTTTAGGGAACACGCACCCAACCACCGCGCCATGGCTCATTTGATAATGGGCTGCTGGAGTGAAGCACGACTGACCAGGGGAATTAGTAGCCTAATGAAAATCCGCTGTTTTATGATTAATGTAATTCATAATCTTTTTTTTTTAATAAAAGGTATAAGAGCTACAGCAGATCTGCCCAAAGAAGTCACACATTCAGAATCAGCAAGATAGCCATGTTTACAGCAAATCAACAACAGTCCATCCATTAAGCAATTTTTCACCCAAAGTATATTCAGTACAAAGACATGCATAAATTCCCTCCTTAATCTATACATAATTTATAAAAGATGTGCAGCAGTCAGTTCTCCAAGATTAGTTTCACTTGAATTGTGCAACAAAAAAGTGGTTTTAATCTATGGGTCTGGTGGGGTATGATTATTAGTTGTTGTGTTGGTTTGAAAAATGGGCTGTGCATCAGTCTGAGGTGTTAAAAAGGTTTGGGGAACAAAAGCAACAAAAGGAACCCTTTTCGCCACCTTTTTTTTGAAGAGTTCCTACTCAGTCTTTATCTAAGTTCATTAAAGTTATGTCTGTCTGTCTGTCTGTCTCTCTCTCTCTCTCTCTCTCTCTCACTCGTACAGTCTCACACACATCTCACACACACATACTCTCTCTGTTTCTCTGTCTGTCTCTCTATCTCCCTCTCCTTCTAGGTGTATGTACACATGAAATGACACCTCAGATAAATATTTCATTAAATGTATGAATTAAACTGGAAAGCGACCATTAAAAAAACAAAAAAAACCCAAAAAAAACATCGTTTTCCCCACAATGCTGCATTGGACCAATCCCAGAGTAATTATCAGACTGCCCAGTTGGGTCTTGTGTGGAGATACATTACAGATTATCAGCAATACATAAAATATAAGCCCGAAAAAAAGTACAAGTTGGTGGGAATGAATTATAGCTTTAATTCATCTGCGTCTCCAATGATTCATGAAATTGTCGCACTCAGAGTGTAATTGATTACCCACAGTCCATTGCAGTACGTAAAAATACCCTTGACCATGGCAAACTAGCAACAAGGTGTACCTGCAGCGTGTCTCAGTGAGCGTGTGAATCATTGATTGGGGATAGTGAATAATCAGCCGCAAGTTAGACGAAAGCCAGTCCAGGCTCTATGAGGCCTGTGCACAACCGTACTTAAGTATTCAGTTTGCGCCCCCTTATTAGTACACGCACTCAACCATTCACTCACACCTCCTGCTCGCTGCACTCCCAGGTGAGATACAGTCTTTGTAAACAGATAATTAGGGTATTGTGGAGATAGCAATAGACCATGAATTAAAATAATAGTGTATGCTATCAGCTCAACTCTAGCATGCAAAAAGATGAGAGGTATATTTTAGCGTTTAGAGTTGAATCTTTTTTATGTTCAAATAGTCCAAACAAGCTGTGATAGCTGAGGAACACGAGACATTCCGTCTGAAATACGCACGGAATCGTAATCACCCCAAATACATAAAACATCTACACTGCTTATATGTTTCATGTTGTATGCATTTAATATGCATTTTACATACAGTTTGACTCCACTATAAACTACATATGAGGTTCTAATACAGTATATTTAAACACTGTACATTTCATGTAGATCATTTCCAGATGGGTTCAACTCACAAACACATGGAATCAGTCACGGAAATTTTACGGAATCCCTTGTTTTGTAATTGTGTGTTAGCACCATTTCACGTGTGTATGAGCTGTAATCTTGAAGAAATAAATAAAAAATAACATGCTGTACACTTTTTTAATTTACAGGTAATTTACTGTGCAATAATTCAACACATTGCAATAATTTTACATGGCAGTGCTCCAGCTCTACAGGACTAATAATGCACTTTATGTAAGAAACACGCAGTAGATCAGTGCGTTTTAAGTACTGCCTATATGTTCCAAGGAAAAACTTTTACAATAAAGATCATTATATTTCCTAGTTCTATGTGGTGTCAGCATTTCCTGAAGATCTTCCATGTGCAGGTGAATTGACATTTTCTTCAGTTCACATAATGCAGCGTAAAGAAAAAATAACTACAAGATGCTAACAATCACACACCCAATAATGTAAGTATAAATTTATAATGATCTAAATTTAGGTATAAAGTTTTACTCTGATATTGCTTAGCCATTTAGTCATGCTAATGATAACGATGTAGTATTCTGCATAGACAGCATTAGAGACTGTTAACATCCAGTAATTCTCTACATTCATTTGGAATTTAACATATTGTCAACAATCAAGTCAGCATTTTGTCAGCATGTGCCGATGAATAATCATTTTGTTTAGTTTATATACTGCAGTGTAAAGTAAAGTGGCTCCTTAACAGACATGCGTCACCACACCACACCACACAGTGTGAACAATGTAAACTCTTCTCTGCATTTAACCCATTCACCAAGTGAAGCAGTGACAGAGGGGCCAGTGAGAAGTGTGTGGATGTGGTAACTTGCTCAAGGGAACCTTGGAGGTGCCACTAGCGATCCAATAACCTTCTGATCACAGGGGCAACTCCCTAACCACAAACCACCAGCTGCCCTATAATGCTGAAAAGAACATGCAACTACAATATGCCATCAGTCACTAAATTATGTGAATGTAAACATAATTTTTATCATCCAAATTTGGATGCAAGGCTCTACTCTGACATTGCTTAGTCATTTATAATGGTAATGATGTCTAGGCAGAATACTGTTTAAATAACATTTGACACTGTTAACACTCATCGGTTCTCTACATTCATTTGGCTGAAAACTAAAATATTGCCAAAAAGGCTCATTGGCACCCTCCTTGCAGAGTTTCTGTATCATTTGCATGATTCCCGGAATTCTCTGCCAAATTTTAATGTGCCATCATAATCATTCCAGGTGACGATCAGAGCATGTATGTGTGTAGTTAATTAGTTGATGTTTTGTTTCTGTTGCCTATAATTAAGCGCCGTCTTTTCTGTTATATATATTTTTGAACTGTGCCTGCATACAAGCAATGCTTAAATAAAGGTGGGGGGGAATAAAACAATTACGTGATGAGTGAAAGAGAACAAAGTGACAACAATCAGCGAAATGCTGGCACTTATTTAATTTACTGTATACAATTCTATCATTTATCAATCCCAGACTAGTAGTTAGTGTTATTTACAGGATGAGAAACAGGATTTCCAGATCTTTACATTTTAGCATATACTGTAACCCCAAAACCAGCTTCTCAATGTAGAAGTCACACTTAGAACAAATGAACAGTGCCTTTACTGCAAAATAAGAACACGAAAGAGGAGCACTGCGTTTAACTGATAGGTTCCCAACCCTGGTCCCCACTGACAGTCCTAAGGAGCCACAAAAAACATTCAGTGATTCCAATATGCTAAAGGAGGTGTGTGTGTGTGTGTGTGTGTGTGTGTGTCTCCGTGTGCAGGTGCACCTGTATGTGTGTAAGAGCACTCCTACCATGGAAAGCGTCTCCTCATCCACATCACCTTTAAAGCTTCAATAAAGCACAAACTTGGGCTGGAAGAATTTATATTATTTATCAGCCTGACCTCTTAGTCCTCAGAAACTCTATTATTGGGGTGGGAGGAGGCAAAGGAAGAAGCGAGCTTGATATCAATGGGTAGAAAAGAGGAATGAAGGCAGAGAGTCCAACAGTTTCTGGGCTGTTGCTTCAAGGCACGACTGAGATAAAGCAAGCGAATGAGAGAACAAGCGGCGGAGAGGGAAATAGATATGAAAGTCATTAATGACTGAGGGCGTAAAACCAGGTGGACTTTAGGGGTATTGGGATTACCATGGCACAGAGATCAGGTAAGGGCTTGTTGCCGCTCAACAGCGAATGGGGAAAACAAAGGAGCTTTGATATCATGCCTGTTGTGCTTTGAAGTGCCCACTGTCACTGCTCATTCGACTAACCTCCAAAAAAAAAAGTTAAAAAATTGACTGAACTAGAAAGGAAAGGACTGTACTCTCAAAAAAAATCTATAGGCCAGTTCCCATTGTTACAAGTCTCTTGCATGATAATACAAAATCAGCAAAACATGGCCTGCTGGTTTATTAGTTATACCAACCTAATACCTACACTGGTTGGACATTTTGTTAGAAAAACTTACTATATGCATAAATCTGCTGTGTAAGTTAAGTAACTGCTGCCCATACGTTGCTGCACAGTTTACGACCCCCTCCCCTGTCCATCATCCTTCCATCCACGCTGGACAGAACAAAGCAAGCGACTACTAAGAAGTCTCTAGTCAGAAACTGATCGTCGATGAAAAGCTAGATTAGTAAAACAAGCTGCACAGATTGAGCTACAGTCTAATAATGTCTCCAGTAAATATATAATTGTTTTGAAAACCCCTGCAAAACAGCTACACCTGATACACACATACCAATGTGACACACACTAACATGCCTCTACCACGCTGATGTCACTGCTGTGCTGAGAATGGTGCACCAAACAAATAATATCTGGGCAAGAATGATGTAAAGTAAAGTGTAAAGTGACCATTCTGTCATATGTGAACACACCACACAGCGTGAACAGCACAAAATTCTTCCTCTGTATTTAAACCCATTTAACCCATTTAACCCATTCAACAGATGAAGCAGCGGGCAGCCAGGAACACAGCGCCTGGGGAGCAGCGTGTGGGGACGCTACCTTGCTCAAGTGTACCTCAGAGGTGCCACTAGCAGTCTTGGGATCGAATGGTGATCTATTTCCATTCAAGAAGGTGTTAGAGAGTGAGTAAATTGCGCTGGTTTAATTTGACTTCCAAAGGTGAGGAGCCTTTCATGGGCATCAACAATGAGGAAATAATAGAACTCAGTTTAACATTTGGTTCCTAACACTGAGATCATGAATGGGATTTAAACTAACAGCCTACCTGTTGCTTTCTTCATGGCTTAGTTGATTCACTCAGCTGGTTTCAGTATCCTTTGCTGGTCACAGAAATATCTTCTGGCATCAAAGTATGTTCTGACTGTTTTCTGAAACAGACGGAAGTCATGCTAAAGCCTTTAAACATGCAAATGAACACAGAATCCCAAAACGTATTCCATGTTTATTCAGATTACTGCAGATTTGGAAACATGATTTTCAGACTGTTGAGAACTTAAACCTTTCTACTCAGTGTAACTAAATTTAACTCTGTTGAATTGCTGGAGCTGCTTATGCAAAAATGATGTATCATGATTCACAAGGGGCAGTTGAGTGCTTCTGCATGTGTGCCATCGCTAGGTGCAAATGTGTGGCGTGGCTAGACATAATTATGCATGGTGGTCAAATTCAATAAATAATAAAAAAAAAAAGATTCACATGGAACAGGTCTACTGTGTGAACAAATGTTTGTTATAGCATATGCTGTTATTTAGCATTGGACAGAACGCTTTGGAGCGACTTAAGATAAAATAACAGTGTTAGATGGGCACTTAGAAGTTAAGACTTAATGAAGAAATTGAAGTTAACACGTCATGCAGCAGCAGCGAGGATTCACCACTTACTTATATGGTCAGGAGAATGATACTAGGAGGACAGTCCAATAAACTTTGGGCCAAGGGAAAGGGTGTGGGAATGTGTAGGCTAGCCGTTTAGAGGTTATCAGAAAAGTTTCTCACAGTGGAAATGTACTTTTCTATCAATTTATACTGCCAGAGTTCAGCTTTGCTTGCCATTCACAAACAACAAAGTAGCTGGTGCTCCTCTGTGGTATGCTTCATCCCAGTTTAACCCCTGGTGCTGTAACAGATGGGCTACAATGAGCCTGCAAATCGCAAACCTATCCAGTCTATGTTTTCTATATGACTGCAATGTGTGAATAAAGGTGCTTTTGTCTCTGTGACCTAGCCAGGTTCTGTCTATGTGATGCCCTCAGTTAAGCACATCAATTGTAAACAAGGAGAGAGGAACTCAGCCGACAAGAGCATACAGCCAACCACGCACTGGTGAATGTCAGTTAGGTGCAAACCACGCACGGTTGTGTCAGGCGAAAGGAAATACACCAGCCATGCTGCAGTATGTCAGTTTGATTTAAGAGTCTCATTAGTATGATCAAATCATAAACATTACAGTTTTTAATCTCTAACTAGAGAAGGTAAAATGAACAATCTGAGTTCTGAAGGCTGCATAACAAAAGTGTTTTTGGTTTTTTTCCATAGATTCTGCCATCAACCAGTATTAGAATGAAATTGAGACAACTTGGTGAAAATAAATGAAACCTTTATTAGCACAGTCTATTCTAAAGCACGAATAAAGCAATCAGGCGAACATCAGTATATTTACATGTCAGTGTTTCAGTGAAAGTGCGACTGAGCGATTGAATGAGTGACTCAGCATGTGCTGTGAATGCATGTTTGTGCATTTGCACACATCTGTGTCGCCGTGAATGGGAGGGAGAATGAATGCGTGCGTGAGAAGTTTCCCTCTCACAAAAGTTTTCCTCTGGCTCTCACAGGTGTTCCATCTGGAGACAAAGTGGTGTCAGTTTCTCAGTGTGGCACAGAAATAAACTCCATTGTATGTTCAGTGGAGCACACAATGCAGTTGATCTAACTTTGAGTTTGACACATGCGTGTTGCACTGAGAATGAATTTAGCTTTATGAGACACTGATGGAGTTTAGCTTTATAAATGTTCAGTCTGTTGTCCTCACAAAGTTTCTGTGGAGGTTTGGAGTGAACATTCGGAAGGTAAATTTCATCCAGTTGTTTCTGGGGATTTTTGTGGTCCCGCTGAGGTTCAGGATGAAGACTCCATTCCATCTTCGGTGGAGTGCTTGCACTGTGCATTTCCGTTGACAGTGCCACCTGTTGGAAGGCGAGCATATTACGAAAAAACCTGTAACAGAATGTCTTGCCAGACCAGCATCACTCAGGAACTGAAACTTTGTTTTCGAATGTAGTTTAGATGTTCATAGGCCAGACTGAGCTACTTTTGGAAATGCACACCAGATGAGTAGAGGACAAACTGATTAATCTGAAGTTTATTATAAGTCGCAGGAACACGGTACAATGGCACCAGCAAGAATCGAACAGGGGAAAATAAAACCACATTCTTGACCTCCAGAACTCATGTATGAATCACTAGAACTTTACACTAAGCTTGCCTAAGCTGAGAGAAGGGGTCTGGATGGGCTATAACACTTCAGCAGATCACTAATATATGCCAGAGATCTTTAAGGGCCATGAATATCACAAGGAAGACCTTGTGCATAATGAAATCTGGTGTAAACTGAATTAAAATTAAGACCAATTAAAATTAAGTACAATAAGACCAAAGTAACTCTGTTGAACTTTCTTTTTCTAGTGAGCACATAGATTGCTGCGTTCCAGTGGGAGCCTATCTGAAAGGGCAAGAGGGCAGTCAATAACATAAGAGTCACAATTGTCTTTATCACAAACTTTCATTATGTGAAACTGTCTCACTGAATTTGGCTGTGCTGAAATATATCATCTGCATATAAGTGATGGACAACAGTATGCTTATGAATTGTGTGTCTTAGGGGCTGTTAGTGAAGGAACAGTCAGGGCCCTAAGACGAAGCCTTGTGGGACACCATACTGACTTGGCATTCAGATTACTCTCCATTTACACTGAGGGTCCATTAAAATATGTTGGTCTCAAATAAGTCTCAGTCTGAAGAAGTTTGTACCTCTTTGAACTTTTTTTTTTTTTTTTTTTAGCTAGACTGAAATAATTTATGCTTCTTGCGCTTATTAAAAAATGAACAGAGCTTTTGGGCAACTCCATTCGCATGCATTCATATACATGAGACAAGTCAAAATGTAGTTTATCTGAGAGGAATGTAGATAGAACATAAACGATGCAGCTCTGTTAATGCTGTAGGTTACGATACAGAATTAAAAAATCTTGGTCAAAATTTAGTCCACGGGCAATTAAATAAAATGAGCTTAAAAGTACCACAAGATGCCCACATGCACATGGACACACACATACGCGCACTCATACCCAGATGGACAGACTGTGATCAATCTGCTGCACACAGCAGTCAGCTGTCCTTCTCCATTGTTAAGAGACTGGTGGGCAGGCGGGCTTTAGGTTTGTAAATAGCGCGAGAGCAGAAAAAGCTCCCTGGCACAAAGAGCAGGAGTAGCAGAAAGCCTAAAGATTATTAAAGGTCTGTGCTTCTGAGATGTATAGTGAGTGTTCTCGAGCTTTGCTTTATCATATGCAGCAACACACGGGCTACAGGGCTGCGCTGCTCTGTAGCAGACTATATATTTTCTTGACACGCTTTTATTTATGCTGTTCTCTATTTTATCAGACAGACAAAACAAAAGCCCCATTTTCTGCTCCCGCTGCTAGTGGGACGTTAACTAAGGAGCCTAAGAGACTAATGTAACGTTAAGCTACATGTATGAAAACATTACATCTTATGTGAGAGATGCATCAGTGATGTTAAGTACAGTGTAGTAAATGTCTCTGTGAGACACTAATGGAATGTTAAGGTACCAGACGAACACCATCCTGAGGAAAATGAAATTAGTGCATGGGACGATGTTGAATCTGCTTTAAAAACTTTAATATTAGTGACTGGGACAGCTTTTTTTTAGTCTCTGAAAATGACTGATCTAATAAAATGTGTTATTTTAATGGAAACACTAATCTAATCTAAAAGAAAGCGATGATACTCAAACTGCTTGAAACACTTGAAACTCTTACGCACTTTCTTGGCGGGAATGCTAGCTATGAGAGAACTGTGACGTATCACCTTAACATTACATTTTTCTCATTAAAATCAGTTTTGCATGCAGAGTAGCACACTTTAACACAAACCTCAGTTATGTGCAACTGTGTCCCTGAATCTGGCTGAGCGGACATGATTGTTATCAACTCATCGGCTCAGTTAATAAAGAGAGCAGTAAATATACTTTTATACTGCACACACCATGTTCTGAGCACTCCTAGTTTACTCTGATTAAATGGAAGCTGTCAAATACGATCTGAGCCTCACATTTTATAATTATATATATATATATATATATATAATTAAAAATTATATATAATTATATATATTTTTTAATCATTTTTTTCCTATTACGCTTACTTTTGTATACTGTGACGGTGGGCCTTCAGCCTCGCTGCATTGGGCAACTGCTGCTCCTCGCCGAGCCCTGACTGTGATGCTGTGACAGCTCCCACCTGCCGAACAGAAGATGACAGCCACGTGTCACTTCAGCACCACTGTTTTGAACACACTACCAGCACGTGGGGAGGGGCGGACCCACCTGATGTGGCAGACCTGGAGGCAGTTATTCC
Organism: Hydrocynus forskahlii; assembly: GCA_037974365.1. NCBI lineage: Eukaryota > Metazoa > Chordata > Actinopteri > Characiformes > Alestidae > Hydrocynus > Hydrocynus forskahlii. Next base: position 16,876,314 of record JBBPCX010000038.1, on the reverse strand, counting down.
ATCTACCATCCGCAAGCCAATGGCAGCATATAAAAGGGGCCTGCGGGAGCACTAGAGACAATTTTCCCAGTGCGTCTAAAACTGCTCTCCCAAAAGATGCTGGGCGCCCCAGGACTTCCACCTTTCAACCCTTCTTGCACGCTTCCCCCCCCACACGCAGATCTAAGAACAGCACGCTTCACCTCACTCCCCTCCCTCACTATTTCCCTCCACCTCTGTTGTGTAAATAAACTGTGCACGACTTTGAACCACCAATACCTCTCGGTCTGCCTGTCTTCGCGTAGGTGGCGCTACAGTGCTCTTCTAAAAAAGCTCCTATACAATACCGTTCTGAAACATCTTGGCCCCCACCCACACCAGTTTAGCCCAATTGCGGAGTTTGTCGCCCATGCTTTATACTTGGAAACGGGCTGCTGTGGGACCACCGCTGACCAGATATTTGGCTAGTGGAAAATTCTTAGCACAGCAGTGACACCGACATGAAATAGTGGTGCGCCAGCATGTGTGTGAGGTGCTGGTACGAGTGTGTCAAAACACAGCAGCGTTGCCAGGGCTTTTGCACACTTTGCACACTAATTGGAAACCTGATTTGGTATTACACCCTGGAATATTCTCAGCTCTGCTGTGACATTTATTAAAAACCCCACCACCACCACTGTACCTGATACACTCATACTGGCTCCGTACACACTAACATGCCACTGCCATGTTGGTGTCGCTCATGCCGAGAATAGTCCACCGCTCAAATAAAATCTGGCCCATAGAGCACTGTGCAAAAGACTTGAGCTACTCCTTGTTTCTTCATACTTTGCTTATAAAGAGGCAGAGCCAGATAGTTTTTCATGTAGTCCTGAGGAATATTTCTGTAGACTTCCTGAAGGACTTCCACAGGTCCTCATTCTCAGACAAGTCCCTGTACCTAAACAGTTTCACGGGGATGCTTTTTGTGTATTAAATTAAACAGAGACCTAGGACTTCCACAGGTCCTCATTGTCAGTCAAGTCCCTGTACCTCAACCGTTTCAGAGGGATGCTTTTTGTGTAGTAAGCTAAACAGAGACCTATATATAAACCATTCAAGCATGACAAAGCCCAAAAAACATTGAACCAATGAACCATTGCAGGTGCAGATAATGACATAACAAAGAAGTCACTGATATCAACGCTGAATTCTGTGTGGTTGGAACACCTTTATCTAGGCACCTATGAGTTTAGGCCCTTTGCAGCCTGTTTCAGTAAAACGTTTGTTCCCACTACTTTAATCTGCCAAAGACAAGCCAGTCGGAAAGGCATCCTACAATAATTAGAATTACTGTTAAATATTATGAGCAATATGTCAAAAGCTTGCAATCTGAAACCCTTCTATAATCGATAAATCTATAAACATCCATAAACATACTGGAATAGAATCAACAAAAATAGTATCACTATCCAATTACTTAGACACAGTGCTGCACCTGCAAATGAAACTTCTGAAGTGCATGAGAGTGCATAAAACTGAGCGAGTGTATAAAAATGAGGAGAGGTTTCCGTGGAGCATTACATCAGTAAGGAGACTATAGTACATTTCAGCTGTGGACCCTTTGATTTTCCTGTCTGAAGCTTGTTTACTACTGTAGCTGATGGAGTAGAAAACCAAACAAATAAATCAGAAAGCTGCATTTGGTACAGGAGATAAAGGAGAGAGAGCCTCAGGGAGTTCATCCTGTTTACCTGCTCCTGCTATTATTTAAAGCCTGAAGTCACAGTAACACCCCTCCCCACAAACACACACTCGCCATACCTAATGCAAGCAGGAAAAAAAAAACATGATATTGAATATTAATGTTGAAATAGAATATGATTTAAGGAAGCATTATATTAAGCTTGGTCGTGGATTGCTTTTGCTGACATTTCGTCTGAAAATATCTTCTTTACAAACTGATAGGGAAAAAGATTACTTCAGTCAGTTTAAAATGGGTGGAATTCTAGCCTAGGGGAAGGAAAGTAATAAGTTAAAAAAAAAAAAAAAAGAGGCACCCTTGTTGTGCGGGCTATATTAAACCACTAGAAGATATAGCCAAGCGCAGGGATGCACAGATGAAGCTCACTGTCTGCCGCTGATCGCTCCCAGAACACGGTTCTGCAGCCTGCTCCAGGGGGCAATGGTGCATTGATCACAGTCGTTACCCTGTTTCTTAAAATGTCTTATATTTCTTTTTTTTTTTGCATTTTTCTGAAATGCATTTTATAAAAGTGCACATGACTTACTGGTGTTAACAGCACGTTTGAGTAAGACATGCGTGAAAATCAAGGACTGTCATGTACTGAATATATTATCCAATGAGTTTTAACTCATTGGCTCATACCTTCAGTGTTTAATGGCACGCATCATAAACAAACTTCATTGCTACATGTTTAAAAGATAGATACACTGTCTGAATAAACAAATAAAAATAAAAATCTTCTCTCAAAAGAATGTATCTGTTTGAAAATCCCATGGTGGAGAATGGCTTTTGCACTGTTGTGATCTCACAACCATGGGAATATTACAGAGCAGCCAAAACAACTTCCATGTCCCGTGGAACAGAGAGGCTTGAAAAAGAACCAGTGTAACATGGATTAGGATTGGTTTTGGTACATAAAATATAAAGTCGTATTATGATTTTTTTTTCCTTCCCAGTCTGCTTGCATCTGCATGGCAAAACAGAAGTTTCTAGTGGATTATATTTCTGCAGAAACAGATGGTTGTGTCAAACATGGCTGCAGTAAAAAATGTTTTGCATAATTTTACACCAAAAAAAAAAAATTCTAAATCCGCCCACCTATCAACCCATCAACCCTTCCACCTATGCCACCCTCCCACCCAACCATCCACTCACCCACCCAACCATCCACTTACCCAACCATCCACTCACCCACCCAACCATCCACTCACCCACACAACCATCCACTTACCCAACCATCCACTCATCCACCCAACCATCCACTCACCCACACAACCATCCACTCACCCACCCAACCATCCACTCACCCACCCAACCATCCACTCACCCACCCAACCATCCACTCACCCACCCAACCATCCACTTACCCAACCATTCACCTATGTCCCAATCCCCCCTGTCCACCCATCCACCTATGACCCCAAATGTCTACACCCCCAACATGCCAATACCCCTTCTAACCACCCACCCACCCATCTGCCTACAACCCCTACCACCCTCCCACCCATTCAACACCCCTCCCTAACACCCACTCATCCAACACTGCCATCTCCCAATCACCCATCCATCCTCTACCCCCATGCCCCACCTACCCGTCAACCTACCCATCAACCCATCTCTCAGTGCCGCCAGTGCCTCTATTTTTAACCATTTTCTTTCTTTTTTTTTTTTATCCCTGAACTTATGATTAACTGCGATCCTCACTGGCAATCCATGCACACAGTAATTCTGTACTTCCATTTGACTAAATAAAAACAGCAAGGCTCGTGCACTAGCATACATTTTTACTAACCATACTATGCAATTTTGCGTGGTCTTGATCTTTGCCCGTGTGAGGTCAGAGCAATCTATTGCCCATATAATGAAATGAAACCCCTCAAAAAGTTACTGGACTTTGAACTTTGCAGGAACTTCAGATGCCATTCTGCTGCGAAAAAGCACCACCGGCAAAGGTCTTTCAGCCATAAGCATTGTGAAATGTATTTGAGCTATGCATAAGGAAAGTGTTCATGGTCTGATGGCAGTGCTGCATGGTTCGCTTGACATTTACACATGTATACAATATTGATTTCCAGTTCAATATTACTGCTCGCGGCCACTCTCCAATGTAAGTGTTCACCTGTCAAATCAATAGTTATTTCAGAGGTAGAAACACAGTACAGAAAGACATTTATCTAACTTTGGCGAATGAATGTACCAACAATACATTTTAATGCCCCAAGACTTGGGGGAACAGCTGCACTTGTCTATCGAAGTAAATTGCTATCAAATGCCATTTTAAAGATCTTTGGAGCAATTATTAAACTGTAGTTAAAACTGTCACAGCCAGTTCAGGCCAGTACTGATATCAATATTGTATCACCATGGTGCCTTTTCTGCATCAAAGAACATATTGAGTCAGACAGGCAGACTGAAAACTGAACGCTTAAATAAACGACTCAACAAATGGGCAGCAAGTAACTGACACACATTTTATCGATAGCTGTTGATATGCAGATGTGCTAAATAGTTGTATATTTGATTCAAAATCCAGTAAATTTATTGCAATAATTTGAAATGTTTCTTGGCTTGATCAAAGAGAGTCCCTTCTGTTGAAAGATGCTTTTTCGTCTGTAGCATGACTCTTATTCTTTAATATGGATTCCTCCCTTGGTTCTCTTCCTTCTTCTGTATAATGTAAGCGTACATGGCAATAATTATTTTGCCATTCTGTTGGCATCATAGTAGCTCCTATATCATAAAAAGGAAGTCTAGGCCTGTTTTTTTCCAGTCTTGGCCTTGGTCAAGGATGATGTAATTATAATAGGCTTTAATTTATAGTAGGTTTCTCCACCACTGCATAGCAGTACCACCAATCAACATGGCTGAAGGCAGTCATACACATTTCATACTCAACCTCCAAGCCGTGGCTATGCACACCGTCTTTCAGAAATACAGCTTTCATAAACACGATCTTGCTTCAATTCTGTGGTAAACCTTTTTTCTTTCATCAAGGTTAAAATATTGTAAAACTGGCCATGAAAGAAACCATTTAATCCTCGGTGGGCACCAGTTTCTGACCTCTCTTAATGCGCTTTCCATCAGAGCCCTTTTAATGTCAAATATAAATACTGTGCACATGATGGAGATGGGGTGAAGATGTGTTCACCCCATGTGTGTTGGGTTGTAGCTGTGTGAGTTGTGACTTTACTATCACTGTTTTTTTGGGGGGTTTTTTACATTGGTGTGGGACACTACACATTTTGGTTTTTGCCAAAGAATTTTAAATGTATTTGAACATTGGTCAAATCTTTTGTACAAGCCACTTATACATCTCCACTTCAGATGAAAATGTCAGCTTTGTTTGGAGGACTTGTTGCTCAACTGAGCTCACACCATGAGTGGAACGTACCCTAAAGGGGATTGGTAGTATCAGAACTAAGGTTTAGTTGTAGTAGTTTCTAGAAACATCTAATAAATAGCCACTGGATTACAAGAATGTGGCAAAGGATCTTCTGTTTGTCTTAAGAGCATCAGAATCTGTTACGTTGGGCTGTGCCTTGCGCTGCCCTCCTCCTGACTGATTTTAGAGGAGAACGTCAGAAATGGGTGAGAAACCAAAGTGAATGCAATGAGTTATTCTGCTCCTATTCTTCCATTTTCCCATGCGCTGGTATTTGAAATATATACTATATTCACATATTCAGTCCTATCTACTTAGTGTCAGAAAAAAAGCATGAGATATATCAAAGTGGATACTCATAAGCCCTCGGAGAAGAAGCTCAAGACCGTTATTCATATTCCATTGCCTCTGGACACAATACAGCATTTCAGATCTAAATCCAGAAGTGGTGATGAGAAAAGGGAATGGCTTCACACCTGATTGATCAAGAGTAATCTTGTTTTGCAGAAGTTGTAATGCGTTTTCTTTTTATTGCATGTGCTGAAGAAAGATTGAGTGGCCTTTAAAAAGTGACACTTCTTTATATTCTAGAATCGGAGAGGAAAGAATGGCCTGCCAAACAGGCCAGTCTTTCCTCTTTTTTTTTTTTTTTTTTTTAATTCAATTCAACCAATGGCCAAGTGATTTCATCAGGTGTTTACTTCTTCCTCTTAGCCTCCTGGCCTCGTCTCTGTGCTGTGCCTTGTTTGTTACCAAGGGCATATTTATTTAAAGCCGAGATTCCTCATAAGTTAAGGTGTATTCTGGGAAGAGGAAAAGGGAGGACGTGAGAGAGAGCTCTTATTTCAAAGTCTCCTCAGACCTCGAACTGCTCACTGAGAGAAAAAAAAGATGGTAGTGCTAGTGATTTCGCCAAGAGTAACATAAAAATATGACTTGAATTGAAAAAATGAACAGTCTGATGTGCATTAAATAATGAAACAGAGCTGTCCCTTGAATCTGTTTATGTTGTAGCTGCGACTGTCAATGCATGTCACGCAGAAAACATGGTAGATCTATTTGCGTGTCACTTAAGGAAACATCAGCAAGAAATTCAGTGTACACAAATTGTCCACCTACTCCAGATCAGTCAACTATGTTTGGTGTCAAAATTTTGCTTCTGTAGTAGCAAGGGGGTTAATATGGCTAGTGTGGCTAACAAAGACCAGAAGTCATTAGACATTCAAATTATTATCAAAATTATTTTCCTTAAAAATTCATCACTCTAAGGACTACAAAATATAATCTTTTTGATGGAGATGGGGTGAAGATGTTTTCGCCCCACGTGTGTTGGGTTGTAGTTTTACTTTTGTTTTTACATTAGGGGAGGGACACTACACATTTTGTTATTTTCTAAAGAATTTTAAAAGTAAACAGTCAACCAAGCTCACACCATGAGTGGAACGTACCCCGACGGGGATTAGTACTATCAGACCTAAGGGTTAGTTGTAGTAGTTGCTAGAAACATCTAATAAATAAGAAAAGTTCTACTAATCAGACGTAATTCTATTGTTTAAACCCAATGAGCTACACTACATTTGTTGCTAATTTGTTTATAGCCGTAAAGTAGAAGAGCCATTAACAGCATGATAGAACTGAAATAGATTTACCCAGATTGTGTTCACCCCATGTCTGTTGGGTTGTAGTTGTGTGTGTTTTACTATTAGTTTCGTTTTTACATCGAGGGGTGAGACGTTACACATTTCCTTGGATATTCAAATATCTCTCTATAACTCAAATATCTCAACATCACTCAAAGGACCACAAAATATCATCTTACCAAACATCAATGCATTTGTTCCAGTCAATCAAAGACTTCTGAAGAAGTTAATCAGCGGCAATGGTGATCTGGGTGTGGCAGGCAGCAGGTGGATCAAAACTCTGCAGGAAGGTTAATGACCAGGGCTGAGGGTTAGGATGACCTGAGTGACCACTGTTTTAAAGTTACTTTGAGAAGATACTAATCATGTCATTTTGTTAGCTGGCCATGTAATGAGTTCTGGGCTTGTTGATTTCTTATGATAATTTCTCTCATGAACAGAAAAGATAAGAAAGGTGTGGATAGCACCTTTTTAGATATTAGTTCCGCTGAAACTGGCATCCACCAAATGCTGTGCACTATAGCCAGCATGGCAATTACTGATGAATACCATGCCAGTGGGCAGCACTTTGCTGTGTAGTGGAATTTATATAAGAATGCTTCTAACATTGGAATGTTTAACAATTCAGTTGCCTTCATTCCCCATGTCTATATTGTGCTCAATTAGGGGACTGTCCTAAACTGCAAGCTTCAACACTTGAAAGCTGTTTCTGTGCACAGACATATTTTTATACATCATCTCAAAATGATGGTAATTAAATGAGCATGAAGCTTCTAAATGAAAGCAGCAAAAACACTCCATCAAAGGAGTCCTCTGACTTAACACACTTGAAAAGACGTATTTAGCTAAAATAAACATAAAATGGCTTTTTCCAGGGCAATTGCCTACCTCATTTTCATCCTCCCCTGGCACCTTTTAGTGTTCATCACCCGAATGCTCGGGCGTTTTTCCTCTGAATTCTGAGCACTAAAACATCTAAACGCTTTGAAGAATTTAACAGAGTGAACTGGGTTTGCGGTTCCAGCATACAATCGGAACATTTCAGAGACCCCCCCCCCCCTCCCCCCCCCACGCATTCACTCCCCACTCGTACACACACTCACACTTCATTCGTTGGCATTCCATGAAGGCACAAGTCACAATCATTATGTGAACACACAAGGAACTTCAAAGTTAAGCAAGTAAACAAAGGCCTCTGCTTGCGTTTCCCATTAACATCTATTTAAAATGGAAATGTGGCTCCAGTGGCTGGGATGCGGCGTAGGGCTTCCAAGGCATTAATGCACATTTTGGAACAGAAATTACCATAAAGCACTTCTGCTTCACAGGCAGCAGTGACAGATCGAAGAGCATGAGCCAAAAGATGCTTCATCTCGAGGTCTCCACAGAACTGGGTGGAAGAAATGGGTGGTGGGGGGGAGTGGGTTTCAAATGCAAACATGTAAACACTGCATTCATCTCCAACCAAATATGCCCAGTTTTAGCCCCCCATTGTTTCTGGTCAATGACCATAAATGGGCCTTGTGTTTGGCCGCCTGTGCTCCATGGAGTGTGTAAGAAGTGGATTTTCTTCTTTGCCGAAATCTCCTCAAATCTTCACTGAATCAACAGAAAAAGCTTGAGCTAATTCTGCTAAATACACAGCTTTGGAGGAACGAGACGAAACCTGTCTGAGGGAGGCGGGGGGAAAAAAGCGTGGCTACATGCCTGTGTGTGTTTATGGAGAGAGAGACCGAGTGAGAAAGAGGGAATGAGAGAGAAACAGAAAGGATGGGAATGAGATCTTGCCAGACGAGCCGAGCTCTTACTGTGCTGCAGAGAGGCAGAGAGGTTCTCTATATCCAAAAAGTGTCCACGCCAAGTGGCCGTCGGTGTGGCCAGCAAAGCCTGAAGACCGGATTGGCCATGCCTGATCAAATGCGTCACTAATACCCCCAGACAGCTCAGGCCTGCACTGTTTGATGTGTGCCCATGTTTGTACAATTCAGGCACTTCAGAGGGCAATGCTCCATCGCTGGACCAGGCAACTAAGCAGCAAACGTAAACATGGTCCCATCACTAATGTCATGGGACTGAATAAAAGGAACATCCATCACTCTATAAAATAGATAACGAAGCTTTTTGAAGCTGATCTTTTTCCACTTTCACTAGCCAGTATTTAGTGGCGGATGAGGTTGCCAAGGCTTGTCTGCTCGGGTGTGTGTGTCTTCAGATGCTGGCTTTTTTCTGCATTTACCACCCAAAGTGAGATGCCTCCCACTTCAAATGCACTAAACCACCCAGACGGAAAAAATGGACCCAGGCTTCAAAGGCAACAGTCAGGGGTTGTGTGTGTGTGTGTGTGTGTGTGTGTCTGTGTGTGTGTCTCTGGATGCACAGGTCATTGTTTTACCTTCACCATAATTATACTGACATTAACATCAAAGCCACACTGGACCAAACTGCTGTTTTCATGCCAACTGAGGCACATTGCACAGAGACCAATAGGAAGCAGCCCCCTTTTTTGGACACGACCAATCATATTTTCCTGGCTTTGCATCAGCACACAGGTTTGGTTTTATACCTTATCAGGATGTAGGTTCTAACAACCAACCAGTAACCAAAGGCTGGTGGACACTGCTCCGATATGAGCTTGTTTGGACATCCCTTTCCAAAAAGAATGTTTTTTTGATGATGTTGGTTGACAAGGCCTGGCCTCCCCTTAGTATTCCAGTTCAACCCAAAGGTGTTCTGGTAGGTGGAAGTCATGGCTCATCTTGCTTTGTGCACAGTAGCACATTCATGCTAGAACAGAAAAAAAAGATTTTCACAAAGTGGAAGCATGTCATTATCTAAATGTGTTTGCATGCTGCAGTATAAACATTACTCTTCACTGGAACTAAGGGGTCTAGGCCAAACCCTAAAAACAGCCCCTGCCTTCTATACCTCCTCCACCAAGCTTTCCTTCAACACGATGGACTTCTTGGACCATTTCTGTTGGTCCATTAATATTGATTAAATAAAAAAAAAATACACACAATTAATGGAGAAGAGAAAGTTAGTTTCAGCAGTAACTAGCTATTTGTATTATGCACACACCACATAAAGGTGGCTTTGTCTGAGATTCACCACACTAACAACTGTGTATGGTCATATACAGCAGACTGGGGCCCCTTGGTCAAATTACATGCTCTTCTGCACATCAGTGCATTATTACTGTTAATAAAATATCTTATGACCTGTGCAAAAGATATTTTAGGTAGTATTTTTTTTTCTAATATTTTAGAGAGCAAATAAATATGAATGACATGACTAAAAATAAATGATTTTGCCCTTTCAGTTTTAAAAATGAAGCATACATCTTTTTACATAGATTAGTTCTGTAAGTCAGGACGTTTTTTTCTCTTTAAATTACCACACACACCCACACATCAGTGGAATGTTTCACCTAATATTCCTCAGCAATTAACTCGCACAGTGCTGTGTAAGAATGACAGCAACCGTACACTTCAGGTATGACAAACCAGATCTCTCGGAAAACAAGCAGAATTAATGACTCAAAACCCCCATGTGAAGTCAATTTTCCGGCTGTTTCGCTCCCCCAAACTCGGCTCTGTGTTATTTCTATCATTGTCGCCGAGAGTGGCTTTGAAAGAGGAGGCTGTTAATAAACTCTGAGGCGGATTAGACACAGCAGATTTTTGCCATTATCTCCGTCACTTCGTCCTAAATAATGAAAACGTACAATCTTGTGAAAAGGAAATATGAACAGGCAAATTGGCGTTTCTACTCCGCCGCCTCGGAAAAGTCTCGCTTCTTTGGGTGCTTGTTCGCCGCAACCCGTTTTCGTCCCTCCTGCGTGAATTTTCATATCCGTGACTAACGCCGAACTGCAGTCGTCGTGTGAAGCAGCCTGGTCGCCTTGTCATAAAGGATTGATGAGTCAGTTATCAGGAGATGGTGGGTCTGAGGCAAAAACGGCTCGACCTCTCTGGAACATCTCATTTACATCATCAGTCAGTATATCCAGCTCCCACATTTATGAATGCAATAAATTAGTTCTACACGGTAACGGGATTACTTTCTCAGATGGTTCTGAATATTCTGGAAAAGAAAAGGAATGAATAGAGATATGATGGAAAAGAAAAATAGGAAAGACCATTGATATCTCTGGTACATAAGCTCTTGGATAAGGTGTATTAGTTGTTTAAGCCAGACAGGCTGTCATTAACCTTAACTGACCTAATTATGAATCAGATCTAAAATCTGATTAACTGAGCTCCTTTTGAAGCAGTAGTAATATATTCAGTATACACACATGAACACATTTCAGCTGAATTGACCTACTCATCCTCTGCTTACAGGCATTCTTTCATGGCCGCTTTAGCTCAGATTGGCCATCCTTTGTAGCTTAATCAGAGCTAGCTATCCTTTTTAGCCTAATCAGAAATCATTGCTCAGTTTGTAGCCCAATCATTATTTGTTTTAATTAGAAGCTACATAACGGTTTTGAATTTGAATATTTGCTTGACAAAATACCTAAAAATTTGCTGATAGTCTATCCTAACTATGCAATAATTCAATGTACAATCCTTTTACATTTCTAGACCTTTCTAAATTTTAGTGGGTTTTAGAGTTCACCTAAAGTTCTGTAAAACTTGCATCCATGCACCACCTGTGCCTGTTCACCCAGTCGTTGCCATGCTCCTTCGCAACCAGAGACTACAGGTGCCCTTACCAAAAAAAATAAGTAATTAATGTTTCCCATACAACACGTGTGATCATGTTTCAGGTCACGTGAACAAATCAAATCAAATCAAATTTTACTGGTCTCACACATAACCATACATGAAAGGATATACAGTGAAATGCGTTTTTAATGCTGTCTGGTGACAAAAAAAACAGAATTTACTTTACAGACACCTGATTTTTGTGCATTTGTGAAATATGTGACTGTTTAGAGATGCAGAAGTGTGTACTGAAAATATTATTAGTAATAAATGAGTGTTTATTAGTGTATTTTATCTATTTTATTCTGTCATTTTCCCATTACTTTGCATAATGATAACCCTTTCCGTTGGTATTTTTGTAATACAGTAACTCCCCGCTTTTCGTGGGGATACGTTCCAAGAGCACCAGCATATAGTGAAAAAACGTGTTGTTGTGATGTGGTAAAACGCCTAAAAATGCCTATTTTTTGGTGTAAACCCTAAATATGCCCCCCGTATATACTCCTAAAACACTTTAATTTCATTTTAAACGCAGCTTAATACATTACCCTGAAAGAAAATGTAAAGGTAAACCCATATCCGTACTGTACAGTTTACACTGAACTCCTGCAGTGCTGGAATGTAAATACCGATGTTACCCCTGAATAGACTGGACTATAATTCATGCAGCGCGTTTTCTTTGGTATGCGCTGTCGTTTTCTTTGGTATAAGCAGATAAATACAGTAATAAATTCATTGAATTTACTGTAATAAAAACAGAAGGCTTTAAGAAGAACAAAATGAAAAACAGGAGAAAACTCGAGACGCTCCAGGGGGGAAATTCAGGACTGCAGCGTCACAGGGCAGCAGCCAATCAGCAGCAAGGAGAAATAAATAGCTTTTTCAGATTGGCTACTTTCAAGCCTCCCTCCTCTGAGTACAGCGGTGTTTCACCTCCCAAGACGCCTTTCTTTGTGTTTCTCTCCACAGGAGCAAAACATTTATAATTATTTTTTATACAGAAATGTGGCTGAATTTATGTTAATATTTATGTTACAAAATTAGTAAATTATATTTTTCTTAATAATTTTTCTGAAAATGTATATATCGCCACGAAAAAAGCTGTGAGGTCGGGGCCTCGTCCACCACGCCCCCTCGCAGTGCTTAGCAACCCAGCACGAGGACGAGGCGGACGAGGCTCGGACGTCACAAACGTAAAAAGAAGAGGATATCTGCAGTTTCCACATTATTGTGGGGATTTCAGCCAACAATTATTAGTTTGGTTCTCAGAAGAAATCTGCGTTGGACTGAAACTGCGGTTGCTGATCCGCACTAAAGTGTACTTTTAATATTACTGCTTTATTTTGACACAATGGCATCAGATATTTTCATTTTCTTTCTGCCCCAGTGGCCTGCTCAGTGTCTCAAAGTCTATGTTCAGGCTGAAATAACTTTCACTAATTGAGTTAATAATCACTATTAAAGTGCGCAGTAATGAGGCTTTATTAGTCAATACCAGAGGAACAGGTGTATCATGGCCATAACGCAGGCATTCTTCCAAACAGTCCCACTGGTATTGTGTCCTTTAGAAAGAATGAAGATTAATGATGTAGAGCACAGTGCAGATTACATTAAACTGTGCTTGAATATGACCGCAGGCTAAAGGTTACTACCCGCTCCTTCATACTTGATGTCTTAATAATGAGGAGAGAGCGTACTTGGTCTTATCACTGTACAGTTTCTGGATTTATCATTGTAGCCTAGTGGACATTAATATAGCATTTCTTCCTATGTAAATCCCTTTTTCTATTAAAGAATAAGTAGGACTAAGACTGTGCGTGCAGTATATGGTCAATTTGCCTGTCACGAACCTATTCGAATCATGATTAATAAGTGAGCCTGTATGGTTCAAACTATGGGATCGATTCTCAGTACATCGTTTTGAATTGGAATTCATAAATCCGAGAGGCCTCCGCTACTCCAGCGGACCCTGGGCCTTTTTTCAGTATCAATGGTTTCAATGAAATTACCACAATGAAATGAATTGTTTTCAATAGAAAAATTAATAGAACTCAGGATTAATGGACTGGTCAGATTCCACATAATATGCAATAACTCTGCAGCGTCCAGGGCAGGTGTCTTGAGGTTTGCTCTGTGGAAATCACGGAAGGATGAAAATTCTGGTGTGCTAATCTACGCTGTTCCTCATTCTAAGGGCTAGGAGTGTGTTGTTTATTGATATTTTTGTAATTGTCTTGGGATCATAAGGCAAAGATTTTTTAAAAAGCACCTTTATTTGTTTGCTGTTACTTTATATATTGCACACACAGTAGGAAAAGGGGAAAAGAAGAAAAATTGCAAGGACAACTGATAAGAAATTGAAAACCACTAACTTTACCCAGAGTGGCTAAACAAAAGCACAACACTAGGCTTTGAGCCAATCTATATGAGCAGTGTACTCACTATGCATGGAACTATGCATAAAAAGGTCTGTTTCATACAGCACATTGGAAAATGACCTAAAACAACAAAAGAAACGCATTGAATTTCATATGTATTGCACTGTAAGATCTTTGGAAAGAAAAGAAAATGAAACTACATCTTCTTAAAGATCTATTCAAGAGTGGACTGCTGTGCATCTTTACGGATTTCTGATCACAGGGCCTACCAACAGGCTACAGATAGTAATTGTATACCCATCAGCTTTGGTAGAGTGGTGTTGGGATCAGTGAATTTACTGTATATTGTTATTTACACACTATGGTTTAATACAGTGGTTCTCAACCTTTTTTTGCAGTGGGCCGCACTATGTCCAAGTTCAAGTCTCACGGGCCGCATATTATTTACA
>JBBPCX010000038.1:16798193-16821713 GCA_037974365.1 Hydrocynus forskahlii | reverse complement strand
AAACTGCATTTCGTTGCCTTGTACTTGTACATGTGTAATGACAATAAAGTTGAATCTAATCTAATCTAATCTAATAGTTATAATAAGGTCTAACCCATTAAATAATAAGGCCTAACCTAATAAAATAAGAGCGAATGTGTTCTCTGGTTCATTTTAATAAAGGAACTAACAGAATGCAATGGGGTAAGAAGTGCAGCAGCTGATTAACCATCTCATGACAGTTACCTCTATTGTGCCACAGTAGCGGGATAATTGTTCTACACTAGAGCTCCTTTCACACATCCACTAAACTTTCCTAGGCATTACTCAGAGGAGCTGCATACAAGTGCAGAATTATCTGAATCATTCAGACAGGACCGTAGATGGACATTACATTTTCAGCACTCAATACAACAGCTGGACAATGTCCGATTGAGTCTATGTGTAAATAGAGCAGGTCATTGTTTGAAGAATTCACAGCGAGTGGGTGTGTAGATGTTAAACCGCCATGTCCTACCTCCTGCAGTCTCCTTCCATGAAAGATCAACTCTGGGCAATGTCCAGACCTGATTTGGGTGTGTGTTCATGTGTGAAAATGACTTTTTCAAGCTTCTGGCACTTCATTTTTATATAATACTTTACATGCTTTACTCCTGTAAATGTACTATAGAAGGGACACAGCCTTGCATTTAGACCTTTATTAATTTCTTTCTTCTTTGTAATATATAAACAATGTGTATAAACAATGGGGCAGCTGGTAGCATTCGCCCTGTGATCAGAAAGTCGTGGGTTCGATTCCCAAGACTGCTAAACACCTCTGAGGTCCCCTGAGTAAGGTACCTGACTGCCCGCTGTTTCACTTGGTGAATGGGTTTAAATGCAGAAGAAGAATTTTGTGCAGTTCACACTGTGTGCTGTGGTGTGTTCACGCATGACAGAATGGTCACTTTCACTTCACTTCATGTGCAAACATAAAACACAAACACAGATTGATTGAAGTCATTAACAACCTGCCTTTGTGTGCACTAGGGCGTTAACGACTTATCTGTCAACATAGTGGAAGTCGGGTCGACTAGTCGTTTGATGACGTCATCACACACGCAGCGAGGAACACAGGTGTCCAACATTGAGCAACTTTTATTGTTCTCCGTAACATTTTATAAGTTCTCTGTAACATTAACACTCAACATGACAATTAAACAAAACAATATCTGATAAATTTAAGTGTACAACAGAAAGTGGGAGTAGCGTAAGCAGCTACTCAGCGTCCTCTGGACTGGATGACTCTGTGCAGTGCTAGCATTAGCCATGTTAGCTAGCGGTGCCGTTTCAGATGCCGTGCAGAACGCCGGTACTGTTACTGTACTTTAACACCGACTTGAAGGATGTGCAGGTCTCGGTGCTGTTTGTGTGTCTGGAGTGAAGGATGTCCACACATGTGATGTGTGTCTGTGTTCTGTGCTGCCGTGTCTCTCGTCTTGTTGTGGTTTTGTGTTTTTATTCCACTCGTGCCAACGGTACCGCCCTTTTTATGAAGGGACTATTATAATTGGTTAAGTCAAAGAACACGTGTCAGCGTCAGCCAATCAGAGGTAGAGATTGTATTGTGTACACAAGTGCGCACAGAGAGGAAAAAACACACGACTAGTCGACTTCTGTCAGGGGGCGTCGACTTGTGCCTAGTCGTCGACTTGTGTTCATGACCTAGTATGCACACGCTTTTATTTTTCCACATCTACATGTGACTTCCTGAAGCAGCTTTCATGCACGTCTGTGAGGAAGATGAGACAGGCCAACTTTGTCAAACTAATAAAAATGAAGACTGGCAAAGGTCAGCATGGGAATAAGATTGTAGATGGGAATAAGAACAAGAAGAGGAGCAGAGGTGATGAGCGAAGTGGAGATGAGACTTTGTAATCTGATATGATAAACTGGTAATTGTGTTGGAGAGCTACAATAGGTGGAAGAGCTGTAAGAGTGCATTAAAGGAGGGCAGTGTCATGAAGCAAACACGACTGATGTTTGGAAAGAAAGGAAGAGCAGAAGGTGAGACAAAAAGAAGCAGGGATGTAGTAGTATAGAACCTGGAGACAGTCATTAACACTAGTGCCTATTCAGGTACAGTGGTGTAAGTGGAAGCATATAGACTTTCCTACAGTGCCGAAATTTAAGCCATTGATATAAATCGTAACTTTCGTTGTGACTGACCATGTTGGACATTGTAAAAAACCTAATATTTTGTTGTGCTATGCATTATTTTGCTGTGTAGCACTTTATACTGTAAGTTCATTTGTTTTATAGAATTCCTGTTTACATCAGTGTTCAGTGTTCTGTCTCCACAATGTCCAGCATGCATTACAAAAATACAGTGGCGTGTTTGTCCCGTTCTAATTTCGTTCTACTGGATTGTTTTTATTTTCTGTTTGCATATTTGTCACGCTTAATTGTATCATATTAGATTATTAATTGTTTTAACATACTCTAATGTATATTCCTGCAATGGCCAACGTAAACAGTGGTTTTGTTCATTTTAAGCACAACGGATGCATCAGGTGATGATATACAGCAGTACTCTAAAAAAGGAAGATCATAAAAACCCGTACATTTTTTCAAAATCAGACAGAATTCCTGTTAAAACAGGTGGCATTTTCACATCGTCACCTCAGGGGGAGCATCTCAGTAAGACCACCTCAGTAATCCTTTTCATCCGAGTGGACTCAAGTGTAAACTCTACAGAAGTCTAAACCGACAGCACATAGTCAAACAGGCAGTAGCAGAATGAAATCTGATTTAGCCTCATCTCTGTGATTCTGACTAATAACAGGCTGAAGTTTCCAGAAGGACACGATGGCTGAGACGAGCTTGGCGATTTACAGATGTCAAATCCAGCAGAGATTACTCTTTCTTCCCCCACCAAATCTTTGACTACACCAGACCAGAGTGACCTTTCAGTATGGTCTCAAAACATGGCACAAAGCGACTCAATGATAAATTGAGAGTCGGGTGTTCTTGGGGGAGAAAGGGTGTCGAAGGAAGAGGGTGGGGGCTGATGTCCTATATCACTTATAGCAGACTTATCGCTGAAGGCTGAGGGAAAGGTGAAGGAGGATGTCCGTTTCATCTAGCAGGCCCTGGTGGAGACAAGCCATTCATCAAAGTTTGCCATTGGCTCAGAGGTTACCTTCCTCACTCTGATGGAATAGGTCGGGGAAGAAGGAGGGAGGGGGTGTGAGATTGTCATTTGGACTCTGTTTATAAAGCATCCATCATGAATCTGACATCACATGCCATCAACCCAGGGTAAACATCACAACATGATCTAGGTGCCGAGCTGAATCGGCATTATCAACTGGTCGAAGTTAACTGGATTGAAAGAGTTGTCAAGGCCCAACTAAACTTAATATAAGACATCATGAAAATCTTGCTGCTTGCTGCATCTGGCGTGCTGATTGCAGGGCCACGACACAGGCAGCTTCACTCTCTGCCTCATGTTGTGTTCTGTCAAACCGTGAAAGGAGATGGAGGCTAAATTTAGTGAGCGCACTTGCTTGAAAACCTTACATGGACTGTTCATTTGATTGTGACGTTGTACACCCTACATTATACTGAGTTTCTTAACTCCCATGTGACAACATCTGCATTAAACATAGCTACAGGTTTATCACATCCAGATGTGTTTTCGGTCATCTTAGATAGTCTTGCCCCTGATTTATCTGAGTATGCCCATTTAATAACGTGTCTCATTTCTTTAATCATACTCTTTTCTGACTGTATTTTTTATTTGCCATTTTGCTATCCTGTGTCAGCATGTGAAGAATAGGTTGTTCTTGGTTCCTCTCAGAGTTTCTTCTTGCCATAGCTACATATCCTCACCTGGCTGCTTGATTTGGGACTGTGTTGTATTAGTGTCTGGACAAGAGGTTTTAGTATTTTGGGTCCCCCTCCCCAACATGTGTGTATCCACAGGTAATGCAAAATATTATAAGTCAGTAGGATGCCACATGATTTATGAAAGTTAAAACACATCCAAAGATTGAAGCAACTACAGTTTATGAAGGAGAAATTGTCACATATTCAGTAATAATATTCAGTCAAGATTCTCAGTCATTAAAAGAAAATGATTAGTGTAAAATGTTGCTTAGGTTATATTGTTTAGGCAGATACATCTAGAGTGTATGTTGTCCAGTCAGAGTGTAATTAACATAACAAATCAGACAAATCCGACATGCCAGATTCTTAATTGTGTGCCAATTTTCTTTGTAGTTCTCATGATTCTGGTATCAGTCCTGTACTGATGAGCTTTAGAATAAATCAGCACTTTATGTACTATACATGCTCATTATTGACTCCATTATTAACTATTAACCGCAGGCGTCTCTAGGTGTCTGCTGTTAATGGTCAATAATGTTTTTTATGCACATGTGCAAAACTATTTGGTACAAACCCAAGACTGGAATGTTTTAATGGATATAAAGAAATATCTTATTATCTAAATAGAGTTTCTGCTCGAGGTCAAAGTAGTTATTTTGTTTTCTGTCAGAAATTACGTCACTATTCACTGTTACACTGAATACTCCCATTATGGAGTCTGTTGTGATGAGTGTATAAATCACATACAGGACCTCAAAATAGATTTTTTGGACTGGAACGTGACTGTTGGTGCTGTTGTAAAAATAACATGTTTAAATGTATTCATTCCAACACTGTTGTCATGTATTATCTAGGTGTTTGCTGCCATTTTATAAGTTTATTCGGAGATTAAAAAAAGAACAGCATAAAATCTCTTCTGCTGGTTTTACAAGGTAAAGGTAAAGTGGCATTTGGCAGATGCCATAATCCAGAGCCACTTACAATCATTAGTTACAGGGACAGTCTTGCTTAAGGACACAATGGTAGAAAGTGGGATTTGAACCTGCAACTTTGTGGTCCTCTAACTTGCGATTAGATGAATGTGAAGTCTTTGCTCTTCCCAATCTTGCTTAAATCAAAGTCAACAAATTACATAGATCAAATATATGTTTAGATGTGTATATGGTAACTCTGTGTCCTCAGAGATGGTTACACTCCAGATACCTACATGTACACACCACTGCTCTAGTATTAAACTCGGACGTCTGTAAAGCTGTTATGTGACAACTGGGCTTCGTAAAAAGCACTATTGATATAAATCTGAATTGAATAGCTGAACTGAGGTCTACAGATGCCCTATCCTGCTCTCTGGAAGCTTTGTTCCATGCACTGTCCCAAGTAAGTGCATCTGGTAGAAGAAGGGCCTCTGGGATGGTTAGCCTGGCCAGGCCTGTCGGAACGAATTTGCAACTGTCGCTCTGCTTTTAGCAATGGCATGACTGCGAGGCTCCTAAATAATGTTGACATCACTCAACGCCTCTGTCTCACTGACAACACTCAACTTGTGTTTGTTTGATTTTTTATAAAATTGCTGTCAACTAAAGAGAAGAGACGAGGCTTACATGGCTTATCGTGACCCGTGAACACACAGTTGCGGCTGCATCCCTCTGGCATTGCTGATTGTCAGTTACACATCAGTGGAGTGACTGTTCATTTGATATTCAGACATACTTTATCCGTCATTCTGTAGAACGGACACAAATTCCATAACTCTGCCGAAATACCTCCTCCATCTACCACCTGTCATTTGCCAACATAACTAGCATTCATACACTAGGGCCATTTCCGAAGCTGCCTTCACCACCTTTATCTGTTAAGCTCAAGTTCTCCATTTCCCCAAAGCACAGCTCCATACCTCTCAAGTGCAGTGGGATACGCCTAATTCCTATAACATCCGCATGCAGGCTTTTATGCCTATTGTTGTTTTGAATTATGGATATGTGCTTCACCTTGCAGTGATCCAGGCAGGGTGTTGCTGTAATCTGTCTTGTTGACATGTGCGGTGAGCTTGGATAGCCCTAAGGTGTGAAAAAGAAAGTGGAAATGTCACATGGAAATAGAGCCGAGTTTTAAAGCATAGAAAAATCAGGTGTCATTTAGATATTTATTCTTTTACCGGCAAGTCAAAGCCACTGCCATGATATAAATCTTCATTCTAGACTTCTGTATACCTTTACACTCATAGCATTTTTTTAGGATTTCACATTGGAGTGGTAGGTGGAAATATATTCTGAATGAAAGCTTTCACCAAGTTGAATGAAGCCTTTGGGTACCAGTGGCGGCTGCTAGTCTGACAAACAGGGGAAGCTCATTTTAGGCCTACATCATGAAATTCGTTACATTATTTGGACATAAATTCTGCCCTCTGTTCCTTTTTCAGAAAATGGTTTGTGACCCTGTCGTACTTCATCCACCTGCCATGCTATAAAGGGATTTACCTTTGATATGATCAGAAACAGTGGCTGTAACAGCAGAGATCAAGTCGTTTTGGATAGAGTGGGACAGACCAGAAAACACAGCTGATGACTGAAGTTGTGTGGCCCAGACAGAGTCATATTTAGCTCATGTTTCTGTAAAGTCCCTGTAATTCCTGTAAATATTTGCTGATTCTCTGCTCCTATCATGACCCCTGAACGCCAGCTCCTGATGGCCAGCAAGGAAGTCACATCAATTACACAGTTCAGAAAGACCCTGTTTTTTTTATTGTTTCATTATGTTTTCCCAACTGAATGTGAAGACCTTCGCTGACTGCATGTTCAGCGACCCTGCCCTGATCAGTGGAGCCCAGACTCAACACTTCCAGACAGCCAGTTCACCTGGTCATACTAGGAGAGCTGAAAAGACCTGCTATTTTTCCCTGATTTTTGCACCAAATCAGTCTTGGGCGTTGGTCTGCCCTGTTGTTTAATTTTGAGTCTCTTGTCGTAAGGAGGACTATTAAATGGCTTTGCCAAAATAACAATATTACAATAACAATAATTTCAACAAAAGTATGCACAGCTTGCTAGCTGGCTGGTTTCCCTTCCAAGAGCTCCTTTAATGATATGAAACAAGGAGCAAACTCAAGAACGCTGCAATTACGTTTTTATTTAAAGAATTCTATGTACAAATGGAAATGGCTTATATCACCAGCAAAAGCACACTACGAGCAGCAGGTTGTCTCACGACTTCTCGCGCAGATCCACTGGGACTGAGCATAAATTGCTCCAGACTATCGGGAGTTCGTTTAAACCATGCTGTCAATCAAAAAGGGGTTCCGCCCTTTAGACGGCTCCTCCAATCATCATGCAGCAGCCCAGCGTCCCGCCCCGCCCACTGCTCCATTCACTCCCAGCAAAGCTCAGCTTCCCTGGAAGTGACGATTTTGGTGCATTTATCCAATCACTGTCCAGCTTTTCAGCAGTGGACCACGCCCCTCTGTGCCTCCATAGAGACACGCCCCTCTGTGCTGTCCATAAAGACACGCCCCTCTGTGCCTCCATAAAGACACGCCCCTCTGTGCCTTCCATAGCGCTCCAGTGAAGCTGCGCTTCAGGAGGTGTGCTGCACGGAACTGTATGACAAGAACATCGCGTCAAACAATCCACAATAAATACCTGATTCTGAACGAGCTAGTCATGAAGTTGAACTCGATCTAAAAGCGATATAAATACGACATATTTGAGCATTTATTTTCTGACATATTAGAGGAAGCGGAGCTTCCCTTGTAGTCTTAGAGCAGCCGCCACTGTTGGGTACACTGTACAACACTTTACTGTATTAAGCTTTTTACAGGAACACTACGAACAGTCCATACATCTCAGTTGTAAACAACAGCTGCTCTTTATGGACACTTCTTTACAAATGGGCAGTAAAAAAGGTCAGAAATTATATATAAAAACATATATATAAATAATAATAAAAAAATTATAGATAAAAACTTTACTACCTTACATGAAAATGTTGGAATTTTTGTTCACTAGGACTTGCCATTTTGGATGTTGTGTTTGTCAATATTGTTATAATAAAGATGCTCGGGATAAATCAGGAAGCCAGTAGAGGTCAACGGCTGCATGCAAAGCACCAGGTGCAACGTCTTCACTTCAGCCATTTTGCCTTGCGTTCCCTTGTCAAGGGAGAAAGCATCTTATTACTATTCCAGCAGAGAGCGTCTTGCATGATAATAATGAAATTCGGGTCCCTTTAATTTGTTGTCATGTGCACTTTAGTGGTGAGCCTGTGCGCACTGCAGATTGTGTGTTTCTCTCTCTCTGTCTCCTTAGTAGTGTCCTCACACATGCCTCTGGGACGGAGCTGAAGCAGCCCCTCGGTGTTGTCGAACTGGCGCACAACCACTGCTTTTCAGCATGTCTCTGTTGTGACAGCCTCGTCTCCAGCATGCATGGGTTGCTATCGCTAGAGGTGCAAATGGAATTATTTGCTGTGCATCCAAAATTGAGTACTACATCTTACATACACTTGTTCTCAAAGGTGGAGCATAATATTCCTTTGGCTAAGTGCAATATTTAAATGAGCCTGAAAGCCCCACACAATAACTATGCCCTCTAAACGTTGAACTTTTTGTCATTATTGTTACATGCTGAAATTGTAAGTTGCTCTGGATCTGGTTGAATGAGTGTCAACAGTAGATGTAACGTCCCTCGAGTCATCAAAATTCACCTCAGCACAGCAGTATTTGATGCATATGAGAGCATATCATTGCTGTCATATCAAAACCTCACAACCATTTCAAAAAATGCCAACTGCCCTTTATTTTCTTTGGAACATTTCTTAATGTGGCATTTCTGGCCTACAATTGAAGTTTAATGTACTAGTATTCAACATGCTGTGCAAAAGTCTGCAGCGCAGCACTACACACCTCAGCTTGTTCGGCAGATTTCCTCCTTTTAATTTTCTTCCCCAGTCGTCTCTCACTGCATTGCCCAGCTTGCCTTAGACAAATGGCATACAAAGCAGTGGGAAATCATGTGGTGACTGCTTGGCTAACCAGTGACCTGTGGCCTGCAGTGAGGTGTTAAGACATCCTAGCAGTAATGTTAACTTTCTGCTTTCTTTTTAATTAAAAAAAACAAAAAAACAAAAAACAAAGCAAGAAAAAAAACTGCCCACTGCAAAAATCTATGCAAAAATGGTTTTCTGACGTTTCCTCCTCCTTCAAGATATCTTTTTGAAGGGGATAATCTTTATACTGAAAACTTCCATTCTGCAGCAGTCTACTGGTGAACTGCCTTCTTTTAGAGCCGAACTCTAGTTCAGACTATACATATAAAACACTGCATAAAAATGAGGGTTTTTTTTCTAGTAGTATGGTAATGCTAAGCTAATGGCATTGCTCATGCCATTCTAGATTTACATGGACATCTGAAGCCCTTAAAACATTCCATGTTTTATTTATTTTATTTGTAACAGACATGTTAACACATTCACTCTGTGTGTGGCATAGAGCTGCTGCTGTTTACCATTTGACAGAAACCCACCAGTTGGTCTGCCCCTCGTATTCAGTCACTGACGGATCCTGGACATCCAGAAGGCCTGTGGTGGTGTTTTCTCTCACAAATTTGGTCCCATTATAAAGTCAGCTCCTTTAACATTCAATTCCACTGTCAGTTCCTTTAATATTGGTGATCGGACTGTGACAGTGCATTGAAATATCATGATATTGCAATATGAAAACGTAATGGTGCATTGTGGAGAAAAAACATTCTATTTATTATGTACAGGGGGTCCTCGAGTTACGACACAGATCCGGTCCTACGTCAGTAATGTAACCCAAATTATGGTGTAAGTCAAAATACACCCTGGCCTGTCACCTACCTATCCTATACAGTGGTAAAATCATAATCTAGAACGTAAAAACACAGAAAAAAGAAAAAGACTAAATATACTGTTATTGTACACTGTAGTAACAGAAAAGATGACAAAAAATGAGTGTAAAACCGCAATTAAGTCTAAACAGTCCAAAATGGTGTAGGTAAACATTCTTACTGTGCGTTACTGTGTATTCCTCTGCCGCGGGCAATCATAACCAGGTTGCCCACATAGTCTTTAAGTTTGACTCCAACGGTGTAAGCTGAAACTCTCACGTCTCAATTTTTGTGAATGTCGTAAACTTGAAATGTCGTATGTCGAGAGTGTCGTAATCTGAGGACCCCCCTGTAATTGCATTCTTTATAGTGTTCAGTTAGTGCCAGTCTACAACCCAGTCCTGCACATTAGTCATACATCATCTCGCAGCCTTCCAGGTTTAATTTCTTTAATAACTGTGGCACAACTAAATACATCATTTTTCTTCACTTCGATTTTATTCTAAATATTGTGAGAATATTGACTTGATTTCCATCTCAATTTGTTGAATATCTCATGAATGTGTTAAGCCGATATTGCACACACACATTTGGTGGTTATTCTACCTTTGCCTTTCCCAAACTTAGGGTCATAATCCAACACGGGACTCAGGCCTGCTTTCACTGATCAAGCGGCAGAGTAACGAACGACAATGCTGTGATATGTGAATTCATTATTCTAATAAAAGTAGAAGGATTGCTTCTGTCTAGATGTGTAAACACAGTTTCAATATTTTACTGTGTTTTTTTTCCCCTAAGACGGTCATTTTATGAACATGAAACAATACAGAATAACTGTGTCCAGGGGGGTTATTCCATGAAACAGGATTAAGGGAAAGTCTGGCTTACTTTCTCTTACTTGCCCTTGAAATAAATCAGACTTTCCCTTAATCCTGTTGCATGGAACAGGACCTGGTATCCCAGTGTTTCTCCTGATATTGCCAGATACCACAGAACCAGAACTGTACCAGTTTAACTGATTGCCTCACAGTTGATCATGCGCATGGTGTCAAAATGAAAATACAAGGAAGAATTTATTAACAATGATTTCACCAAAGCCATTCAAAATGGAGAAGAGAGGGCTCGGAGTGTTTAATGGGGGAGGTGCTCAGTAATGAAAGCTTAAAAATAAATACATTGGACAGACGTCAACAAAAGACAGGATCGGATTTTTTCTGTGCGTAGAGAAGACTTTGGAGAGATGTGTATGGATTCATGTTTTTTCTCATGTTAGAACTGGGTGTCATGGATTATTGTGGTATGTTTAGGTTTTATTGCGATGCATGATACATAACTTGACATTTTGAAATCTCCTCTAAAGCACTTTTGACATGTTTGAAATATTCTTGTTGAGTAGTTATACAGTATCAACATTAAGTTTAACGTTAAGTTTAATTTTGACACCACATCAGAAAACCATTTCCAACAGATCAGGAATTATATTGCTTCCAGATAGGCTGCAGGCAACTCCATTTTAAAGAAACATTTTTCTCTCGTAATCAGGGCGTTGTAATGATCTTTTAGGTCATTAACCCCACCAACCTCCCACTCGTCTTGCTCATCAGCAATAAGCTTAACTAATAACTCCAGTGTGGTTATGAATTATGTGCATGGACCCTGCTCTCAGTAACATTGCTCTGAGTAACTCATTTACAAAGTGCAAGAGTGAGTGGTGCCATCCTTATGAAAACATCCATATCTGGACAGGAAAAACGAGATGAACCCATACATACTACCAAAAAACAGATGCCAGGTCATGTGATCACAGGCTCCTCTATCCGTTTCTGAGAAATGCATTGTTGCAGTGCAATAGCTTGCTTCAGTCGCACGTTTTTACCTGTAGAAAAGATTTTGATGTGTTCATTTGCTTCCCATAACTGGACACGGCAGGGTTGATGGATTCAGCCAAATCTTTGAAAAGTTTCCCATGCTTTGTCTCAAAATGGCACTTAACGCTCGTCGTCCAGCAAACAAGATTCATCAACACAGAATGGCCTTTCTCATCATGTACTCCTTTTTCCATGAGCGCTGGAATACAAAAACATTAGCTTTCTTAGCTAGTTTGGCTGTGATCATCAAGCCTGCACCAAAACACCAGACACACACAAGGAAGAGTGGTGTTGATGGGTAGGAGAGTGTATGTGATTACAATTTATTTATTAATTTATTCCTTTTATATGTGTCCCAAATCACACGCTTCTGTATTATATTATGGAATGCATTTGTAATGGTTGTGTACTGTATATACAATTCACACTATTATATAATATGTACAGTAGTATAGTATTTAGCAAAGTGTTTAGTATGTAGCGTGTAATCACTATTGTGTGTGTGTGTGTGTGCCGGACAAATGTCTAGACCGGACAAATGTCTCTGTGTGTTTCATGAATGTAGACTTTTTGGCCTCTTTGATTCAGCTTATGAAATCTTCACAAATAAGAGAGTTTTCTTAGTGGTATCTGTCTAATTCCATTGGGTGTTTCAAGAATATAACCTTTTATTCCAAACAAAACTCAAAAATATGAGGTTTGGTTATGACAGTTATCATGTAGTCGCTGCCTAGGCGGAAACCTCGTAACTCCACTTTTGGTTATTGTTGTTTCTTTTTCATAAATAGATACTACTGGTCTCAACATGGGCCTGTAAAATGTAGAACTTATTAAACAATGAAAAGTGTTGAAAATAGCTATACCAATTTTGATGACACAGTATTCATTTATTTAGAATATGCATAGTTTTTTGAGTTTCCTGAAAAATAGTCGACAAATGAGGTTTCGGCCCGACAGCGACGATATGTAAGTTTAATAAATGTTAACATATGTATGAAAATGCTCGTATTAGAATCATATTCACACCCAAAAAGTATGGATGAACAGTGTCCAATGCTGGCACACATGTTTTTTTTTATTTTTTATACCTGATATAAGTCAAAAACTTATGTCAACTATTTGATTGATGCTATGGTTTCACACACCCTAATCTTTCTGGACTAATATTTTGTCTTTCAGCAAACTTTTCCAAATTGGAGTGCGAGACTCCCTGCTTGTAATCATACATTGTTACTGAGTTAGGTTTGTTTGACAAGAAATCAGAGATGAGACACTCAGAGCTTTACTTTCTTGTCACTCATACTGTCGTGTTTTGCATACTTAAAAAAAAAAGCCCCTGGAAATGGCATGCTGTATTGGTCAGAGAGTTGGTATGTAGTTAGCTTCAGAGTATCAAGAACTGCTAAAGTAGAATAGATGTTTTCAAAGGACGTGCAGTCTATTTGGGCCGATGGCAAGGAGATTTAAAAGCGGCAGGTTTGAACAGTGGTGGAGAGTGAAAGCCCATTTGACATCATATATACTGAGGCTTTAAAAAGATGTAACAAAAGATGGTGTTTCCATGAGCCAATTATACAGCAGAGTAAACAGAGGCTTATCGATTAGTAGCAAGCTCAAGTGCTGAGCAAGTTCAAATCAAAGTTCTCCGTGCAGTACTACTCCACATACTGCTCACCTCCACATTAGTGAATACAGCAACACAGCACTGGAGTTAAATACGATAAATGCTTCCAGGGTTTGTGTGAAGCGGGGTTATAGCTGCAGGGGAGCCTGGGTTCCAATTTGAGGTGTTTCAAAATTGCTCAAAATTTAAGACAACAAACAAGCAAAGAAAACCCCTCAGAAATCAAACATAAATTGACCGGATGCATCAAAGTCATCCAAAAGGTTGCAAAATTTAAGGTGATCCTAATGGTCAAATATAATCCAGTCTCTGAGCCTCTTTCTGCTGATCGTGGATCTTTAGCTGAGCTGCGATGTAGCGCTGTCGCCTCACAGCTATAACATTACTGGGTTCGAATCCCAGCCCTTCTGAGTTTGCATGGGTTTTCCTGTCAGGTGAATTGGAGAAGCCATAGCTGTGACTACAATAGACAGGCAACCTGTTTCTCCACCTTTCGCCCTGTGTCCTGCGAGCCGGATGGATGGAAGTAAATGGATGTAAATGGTTAGAGTGTAGGCACTGAGCAAGATTTCTTGAAATAAGCACAAGATAAATCTGAGATTTATTTCCTTGAAATGAGAATTAAGGGTTTTTTTTTGGTTTGTTTTATTTGTTTTGTATTTTGTTCACTCCACTAGCAGACTAACAAAATATCTGCCAATGTTTTTTTGGCTAACAGTGTATTCACTCATTCATCCTCTATTCATTCAGTCTCTACGATCGCTGGGGTTGCGGGTACCCGGAGCCTATCCCGGGGTCTACGGGAGGCGGGGACTCATCCTGGGCAAGGTGCCAGCCCACTGCAGGGTGCACACACACACACACACACACACACACACCATGAGGAGAACATACAAACTCCACACACACAAGTTCCAGGACCCAGTTCAAACCCCTAACCCTGGAGATGTGAGGCAACAGCGCTGCGCCACCATGGGGCTTAACAGTGTAACTAGATTATATCCACAATGGCATCATGTATCATTAAAGTCAGCAGTTAAATGCCAGGAAAACAATGTACATGTACACAATTATCGAGCCACCACGTAGTGGTCATCTTTAATCTCACCAAGTCTTGCCTAATTGGGCATGATGTTTAGGATCTCTATTTAAGGTCTGAGAGTTCTAAGGTAAGTAAATAATGATGCTTTGAACCGAAAATAGATATGCTAGCACTGTATGCCTTTTCAGGTCCCTTTTATATCATAGGTTATGTGGTATCATCATCTTGTCCTATTTAAAAGCAAATATCAAGATCGAGGAACTCTGCCAATCTGCCAAATGCAGAGAGTAGCGTTACAAGCCAGACTGAGACACCGAGCAGAGGGGCATTAGAATTGCTGTTTGTATGTGTCCTTATTTGATGATGTGTAATTAGATTATATCCACAATGGCGCTATGTATTATTAAAGTTAAATGCCAGGAAAGCAATGTTTATGTACACAATCATTGAGCCACCAAGTAGAGGTCAACTTTCATCTCACCAAGTCTTGCCTAATTGGGTATGATGTTCTCCCACCTGCTAGATGTTAAAACCTGGCTATTATTTGCTTCCTGTTGTTCTGTATCAGTGCCTCTTTTCTTCTCGCTCTCAACCACAGCATTAAAAGGACATTCCCTTTGATGCTAAATTCTTAAAAAGCGTTGCATTTTTGTGGATTCTGTTGCATCAACTCCTAAAAACAAAAGTGCCAAAAAACTATTATTTGGAGTGATGCCACTAAAGAACCACTTTTGTTTGACTCAAGAACCTTTCAACTAAGTGGTTTCATTGAGTTTTTAAAAGTTAAAAGGTTCTTAAGGGAACTTAAAGTTGTTCTTCTGTGGCATCACTCCAAAGAATCCATTTTGGCATTGTTATTTTTAAGACTGTTGTACGATCTTGCATGTAATATTTGCTGGCTGCCTGGCTTGTGACCTTCCAAACCAAGTGTGTGTGTGTGTGTGTGTGTGTGTGTGTGTAAAGAACAAATACATTAACCCTTGCATAACCTTTTCCAATGTGCATTCTGAGCTAACTGCTGTGTGAGGAGAAATGATCCCCAAATGTAAAAAAAAAAAAAAAAGAGTTAATGAAGTATTCAAGTGGCTAACATTGTCCCCTGCACCCCCTGTTATATGAATGTTTATGAGGACTTGCCTTATTATAGCTGGATGGAAACAGAATAATATAAAAATGACCTTGAATTAGCTGTGCTGGCACTTTGGCATTGATTAAGCTTTACATCCACGAGAATCACTGCTGTGAGGTCGCCCGGACCAGGGGCTCTCGTCCTCCCTGGGTCCTTCAGAGCCCAGATTGTCTATCTGCTAAAAAAAAAAAACAAATAACAAAACACACAAATTCATAGAAATAGGATCTTTCTTATGATCTGAGAGATCTAAGGTTGAAGTAAATGAGGAAGCTTTGAACCGAAAATAGATATGCTGGCAATGTATGTCTATTCAGGTCCCTTTATATTATAGGTTATGTGGTATCATCATCTTGTCCTATTTAAAAGCAAAAATCAAGATCAAGGAACTCTGCCAATCTGCCAAATGCAAAGAGTAGTGTTACAAGCCAGACTGATACACAGGACAGAGAAGCATTAGAATTGCCCGTTGTTTGCGTCCTTATTTGCTTATGTGAAAAAGGATGGACAAAAATGCCACCAGCCACAAACACGGAACTAATAAATGCAATGTTCTGAGACATTTGTCCCAGGGTAATACTGTATAATGGTTCATGTTGGTTCATATTGCACATTATTCTTAGCAAGGCCACTAGACTGCAAAACCAGTATAATTTTTTTAACATCCCACCAACATGCTTGGTCTTTTACTGAAATTGAAATTCATACAATGTGTATGTAAAGTATTTAACATATTAACCTGTGAAAACAAGGAGAGGGGAAGGTCATTTTGCAGTATTGGGGAGCCAGTGAGGAGAAAATTGTGCC
The DNA here is from genome assembly GCA_037974365.1 of Hydrocynus forskahlii. NCBI lineage: Eukaryota > Metazoa > Chordata > Actinopteri > Characiformes > Alestidae > Hydrocynus > Hydrocynus forskahlii. Next base: position 16,805,551 of record JBBPCX010000038.1, on the reverse strand, counting down.
TCAGGACATAATAATACTTGCTCAAATTCAAAGTGTTTTTGTTTTCATTATTAATTTTATTTTTTTTAAGTAAATAAACACAGACAATCTCGAATGTCCTGCTTGATATTCATATTTCATCTCAGGCTTGTAGGGGTGAAAAAAGGTTCATAAGCATTAATATTAATTCAGAAATTCAGATGTTTAATTTCTGTTTATCATCCTGAACATCATGCAAAAGCTCCTTTTCAGTCATTTAAATGGAAAGTGAACTGAAGGGTTCTTGGCATGCCAGCAGTCAAGCATACAAATGGTCTTTCTCCATCATTAGAAAAACCTCGCACATTACTTTCAAGCACCCAGATTTATGTGTTTAAATATCGGGTTTAGGAATTCAAGTATGGAGGGTATATACTTCTGAGAAGGGTGAATATATTAGAGTCACAGCTCCGGTTCAGGTGGGCATGTGCAGATTCCAATAAAATCATTGTTTAGTATGTTTTGCGTATCTTATTAAGAGATAACGGAATAATGGATGCCTTGTTTTTGCCACCCATAAGCATCCAGAACCAGATGTTAGGTTTCATCTCAGGTGAGGCTTTACTTAACCTGTGTTGTCATGTTTCTGCTTCTTTCCTATTTTTTACCTACATTTGTGTGTCTTTAGTAAGTGAAGTGCATACTTAGTGAGGCTCAATGCCAGTGATTTACTTGGTCAGTCAAGAACTGTCTGTCTTGCTTTAAGGTGAAATCTTGTTTAGTGGGGGGTACGTTTCTCAGGACTTGGAGCCGTTTGGCCCATGAGTGAGGCTGTTCCAGATTCAGTCTTCCTGGTCCTCCTAAAACTGGCGGCCCAGTGTTCACTTCAGATGAACCCACATGTGGTCTGCAGTGTGTGGGAGCGCTCTCCATTCCTGGCCCTCCTCATCAAGTATTGAGCTTGGTTCACTTTATCACGTTAGATCACTTTGTCGTGTTGTTTTCTATTTTAAGGACTGCACTGGCGAGAAAGGAGAAGGAAAGTAGTGTAGGTGTTTGTGCTGAGATCACCAAAAGAGTAGAGTGTGACTGTACAAATCTTCCCGAGTGAGAATGGCACCTTGTTTGCAGCTTCATACGCATGGATATGGCACGCATCCTTAAAAAAAAAAATCAATATACTGAAAGGTATATTGAAGAAACAAGGCTCTTCTATAGCATTGCTCCAAAGAACCCGTTTTGAATATTTTATTTGTGAAAGTCTATGGTCATTGGTTTTTTTTTTCATTTCCAGCACACAGCTGGATAAACATCATGTCGCTGTCCTGTCATGCACAGCATAGTAATTAACAAACCAGTCAACATATTAATTAATTAACATCTTCAGTCTGAGATGAGCTCGGTCTGGGATGTGTGAAGTAGCTAACCTTCAGAAATGTCTTTCTGCCACTCAGTGTGACAGAAAACACTGTCAGGCCAATGACAAGGCTGTCAATAATCAGATCACACGCCCGACCCCCTCTCCCCTTCAACCTTTTCCCATCAGCCCTTCCAGAATTCCTAATCTGCCAGCCAGTCATGCTTACACTGCAAAAACTCCTGATCTAACCAAGACTTGCAATCGTATTTCTAGCCTAAAAGTCTTCTTTATCTTGTTTTGAGAATAATATACTATATAAGAGCAGATTTGTAAGATTGTTAAGATTATTTTAAGATATATATTTTTTTTCCTATTTCAAGAAATCTTACCAAGTGTAAATATCTTACTGCACTGGCAGATAATTTCACTTGTTTCTAGACTGAGATTTCTTGAAATAGGAAAAAAAATATCTAAAAACAGTCTTAATAATCTTACAAATCTGCTTTTATCTAGTATATTATTCTCAAAACAAGATAAAGAAGACTTTTAGGCTAGAAATAAGATTGCAAGTTGGTTAGATCAGGGGTTTTTGCTGTGTATGCGTCACGTTGTCCATGTGATTGTTTTATATCATCAATAACAGTAACAAAGTTAGTGCCAGTAATGGACAGATTTAAACACTGGTCACCCTAGATGGCACAAACCACTTTCCCTTGCACTCATTTTGCATATTTGTATAATTCATGTCTGTTCGCGTGTGCAAAAAAGGACCCATCGCCTCAGTTTGAACCAAGCAGCAGCACACTGAACTCTGACCCCAGGCTCGGCACTGCAGAGACATCCGGTCCTGATTCAGCAGAGATCACAATGAGACCGTTTGCATCATAATCTACTTGCTGCCCGTCCGAGAGTGGGGGGGAAATAAACAAACCTGGCAGGGGACCCAGTATTAATTAACAAGGCCAGACATAAAAACATTGGCAAGGACTGACAGGCATTTGCAGGCAGAGCAGGATGTGAACTTCTGCAGAGGTTGAAGAGTCACTGAAACCAAAGACAGCCATTAAATCCCTTCTGGTTAAGCCACGGGCTAGCAGACCACAATACGCTTTATGTCTGTTATAAACTGTGTAATGCAGCAAATGGTGAATGTCTATCCTACAGTTTAGACACTATATGGACAAAAGTATTGGCCATTACACTAACAGGGACACTGCATTCAGATACATAGACTGTAGTACTGTTACTATTATGGATCCCCCTTTGCAGCAATAACAGCTTCCAGTCTTCTTGGAGGGCTTTCCACAAGATTTTGGAGTGATTCTTGGAGAATTTGTGTCCATTCATTGAGTGGAGCAATTATGAGGTTAGTCACCGATGTTGGACGAGAAGGCGTGGCTCACAGTCTCCATTCCAGTTCATCCCAGAGGTGTTGGATGGGGTGGAATAGACAGGTTTCCTCCCCAAACTGTTTCCACAAAGTTGGAAGCACGGAATTGTCCAAAATGTCTGGGTATACTGAAGCAATAGGATTGTCCCTCTCTGGACGGAAAGAGCCACCTGAATTCAATCATTTAGAGGTGTGTCCCAATATCTTTGTCCATATAGTGTATGTCTAATTAATGTTGAAAATGAATTACTGAAATATTATTTATAAACTGTGTGGTAATGACATGGGTCATTTTTAAAAAGATTTATCAGAATATTTTGTTCCTCAATGTTTAAATGTTTAAAACATTTCATATTTAAAAAATCACTTCGCTTTGTCCATATAGTGTATGTGTGTGTGTGTGTGTGTGTGTGTGTGTGTGTGTGTGTGATGGTAATCACTCACACCTGTATCATATTTCTCTCTGCTCTCTCTGCTCTACAGTTTATACACTACATGGAAAAAAAATTGTGACGCCTGACCGCTACTTTTGTGAAGCTAAGCCTAGTGTTCAGTATCTGTTCACCAGCGTGTCCGCTGGTTGGTCTCTGTGTGTCAGTGTGTTCTAGCCAGGAAGTGGCAAACTGGTTCTGCAGCGCTCTTCTAAGGAGGACCACCGTTCCTGAAATAAGTATGCCACCTCACTTTTTGGAATGTCTTGCTTTTCAGAATGCAGTGGAATTATTTCTATACATCTGATTGTTATGGCAGGTTCCAGGTTGTTTCTGTTGTTTCTGTTCTGCCATTGATTAAATGACGAGTGCATCAGCTACCATGCAGCTTTATTCTTTGGAACAAGTTTTAAAGATGTGCACAGCACATAATATTTAATCAGTATTGTTCAGATTTGTTTTTAATGTTGTAGATGATTAGCCCTGTCATTCAAGTGCAGCTTTTAAGTGGCTTTTAAAGCAAGACTTTCAGAACACTTGCTGGACGTTGCCCACGGGAGACCTATGGGTAAATCAACAAGCATAAGACTAACAAAAGCAACAGCAAAGTGGATGGTACAGTTCCATTTGAGAGCCTCCACTGTCACAAGGCTCCATGTACTGTATGAAGAAGAGCAAGAGGTTACGGAGCAGTTGGTAGATGGAACCATTAACAGTTTGCATGCTCTTAAATAGACACAAACAACACAAACCTGTGTTTTCTTTCAAAGTACGTTGGCCTACAGCTGCTCTGTGTTTGAACTGGAAAAAATTACAGAGCAAAAGCTAACAACCACATGAAAACTACTTAGCATACCTGAGCAAGCTATCCTGTCAATTTTAGTATCATGCAAACAGAAATGTTACATTTTAAACTGCATTACCTGAGACGTTAAGCATAAAGAACAGGAGGCTCGCACAAATAACATCATAACTGTGATTTGGGTGCAGGTTTTGATTTTTTTTTGTGTGTGTGCACTAAAGTAGAAGATTAGTAAGTTAATGGTGTGCTGCAGCATCCAGCGAATTGTTACTAAGCAACTGGAATGATAGTTATTATTGTGTGTCTCAGATAACAGCACAGGTGGATTGTTTAATAGCCAGACTGCATCTTCAGAACCGTTGTGATGGTATAATGTGATGAATGCACTCGTTGATTGAGATTCGCAGCCTCCAGTACGCCAGTAATCTTTCCCATGTTCAGATTCATGTGAACATTGGGTTGGTTGTGGGTGCGGCCAGCGGTGGGTCAGTGTTTCATAATGAATGGACCAAAATTATTATCTTAGATGTATATTTGGTGTTAGTGTAGAAGATCCGGTGCAATTGCAGTAGAGAATGCAGAGGCAGTTCAGTTCAAAAGAAATAAATGAACTGCTTCCTAAAGCACAGCTATTACCTCAAGGGATTCCTGCTATACTGCAGATGAAATATTACATATGTTACTAATTACAGTAGCATGAAACACTTTATTTATTTATTATTTTAAAATGTAGAGCGCACATCTTTCAAGTGCAGATACAGAAAATCACTTTTGAGGCAGCTGAGCCGAACCGCAGGAGGAGCAGTTCGCTTGATTAAAGTCACACCGCATTACACCTGTGGAACACATGTGGTAGCCCTAACAAACGCGGCTAATAATCCTCCGGCAGCAGCCGTAGGTGGGGAGCTGGAGGCTTTGAGGTTCTCTGTTTGTGTTTGTTTGTTTGAAGGGATGAGCTCGGATCAGCTCGCCGGGGTGGATGAAGAATTAAACAGCAGGCGCGACAGGGTACTGGCATCGACTGCTTTCTGCGTCCCCTAGAGAAGAACCCTGCGTCCATTTTGTAAACTAAATTCTTTTGCAAAGCTCTGAGCACGGGCATTGTTTTTATGGCATTTTCTTAAATCTGTTTTTATCTGCAAGGTAGAAATCAAACTATTGCTTAGGGGTTGACATTAACATTAAAATGAAAATCTTGCTTTGATATGGTCAGGGTATAATACCAGGTGTAAATACTCTTTAAAACTGGTGATAAAAAAAGTATTGTTTTAACAGTGTGACAGAAAAGTAGGGTATTACTCAAAAAGACCAGGTGAATTAAAATTAAAAGGCTCTCTGTTTTGTCATGTAATTTATGTCTGTTAGAACTATATGCATAGCAACAGAATAACCTGTTTGAGTCTACAGAGTGGGTGGAAATGTGTCATTTTCTCAAGGAGAAAGATGTAAAGAAAGATATAAATATGAGAAAAGTGTCGGATGTGGGCTCTTTAAAAAGTGAATGTGCACAGAGAAGAAAAATAAGTCTTCTACCTCGCTTCTCTTTTTCTACTTCTGGAGAAAGGTCTGTTCTGGCACCGTCATTTCCTTCATAAAATGTTCTTATCACAGCTGAAGTGACACTGGCCCGGCGCCATGTTTCCAATAAGAGCCTCAGATCCCCGAAGCAGTCTAAAGTCTGTCTCCATTACATTCAAACTGCTTGCGCTGACCCCCTCTCTCCTTTCATCCAGGCCAGCTGATATGAAAGAAAAACCTTCATCACTCATCTCATTCTTTATTTATACTCAATAGAGCCCCAAATTTAGACAACTTTGGGACTTTTCTTGCAAAACCACTACAGTCATGGGCACTGTGGAAATGGTAACTAATTTTAAGAAGATGTCATTTTAGATTTGCTCACTGTTTTGTTCAAAAAAAGTATGAGGAGCTCCAAAAGTCACAGAGACTTTATATTTCATATCGCACTGGCGGTCTCATACAAAGAAAGTGCGGAGTGTATCCAATATTTATAGGGAATGGATCTATTTAAGCTTGAAAGAGGAAAAGTGTTCTTTTTTTTGACTTGCATAAAATGAAGGTCCATCCAAAACAATCGCCCAGTGTGTTTTGATTAGGCAAAATATTCTTTAGTAAAAGGAATCTGCATGGTAAGGATCACGTTGTACAATATGTAAGATGGATAGTTCTGCGGGATGTGGCCCCAGTCCAGATCTAACACACCCGATTCTATTAGGAGAACACTGAATCAAATGTCTGCACACACTTGAGCTCAGCAGGAGACGGATCTGCCACTGCCTGGGTAAATGTAGCTACACCCCAGCATGCTATTAATGTGCAAAGCTACTCAGCTCATGGTAGTTCACAACCAGTAATCCATTGTGTTCTACCAAAGACTGCACTATAAAATCTCTCCGCTTCCTCAGTGGCAGCACCCGAATCTTCAAAAGCTCCTCCTTTTCAAAGGAAATGGCTGCTCCAATCAAGTCATGATCTTGCTCGCTTTTTTTTTTTTTTTTGAAGACATTATGTAAGAAACTACCATTTTGGGAAAGTAAACATGTGAGCAGGAACACACATCACACCACAGTGCACTTGTATTGCTACTCTAATGAAATCAATCGATAATAAACCCTTACTAATAAAGCCAGTCAACATTTATCCCAATCAAACTTCGATCCTAAATGTGTTCCACTCATCCAGAAACCATTCCAGTGCATGCAATAAAAGGCAGCATCGTACTTCTTTAAAAGAGAGGAGCACACGTAAAGCCTGATTTTTGCATCTGGATACATATCAGTATGCGAAATGTGGACACGCACCCATTCCAGAGGCCGACGTAAAGGTGCAATTAAAAAACTCAGGCAAGATTAGCTAAACCACGACTTTTGTTTACTATTATTCAATACAGAGTGTATATTGTTGCTGTATATATGCACATGCACACACAATGTCATGAAATTAATCTGTAAGTTGTGTAGAGTGAGAAACAGATTTGTGGACCTCATGCAAGTCAGTGCAGTTTAAGAGGTCAAAAAAAAAAAGTTCATGCTCGTTACATATCAAAATACAGGGGGTCCTCAGGTTGCGACAGTCTCGAGTTTACATCGCTCACTCCAACTCCCAGCCCACTCGGCTAACACCGCTAGCGTGGTCCCTACGGGCTACGTGGGTGAACTAGATCGGAAGAATACGCAGTAACACGGCATAAGAGTGAGGAAGTTTTCCTTTTCTTTTTTCTGTGGCTTAGTTGTGTTTCTATGTTCTAGATCATGATTTTACGACTGTGTTAGGATCGGTAAGTGACTTAGTCTGGGGTGTGTTTGAACGTACCAATCCTAACACAGTCGTAAACTCATGATCTAGAACATAGAAAAACAACTAAGCCACAGAAAAAAGAAAAGGAAAACTTCCTCA